>PVJO010015225.1:0-45544 GCA_004026905.1 Hystrix cristata | reverse complement strand
CCATCTATGGAAAAGCCTCCTGTATCCCTCCGCCAAGGCCTACCTCTTCCCAGCAGGAGGCCTGAACCCCCCACACTCGGTGGAGGCCCGCCCCACGCCCAGCCTGTGGACAGACAGATGATGGTTCTGATCGCTGTTTACTTTCTTGGAATTCTAATACTTTGTACCTGCCTGTACAAATTTATTAGAGGCAGGAACTAACGCACAGGTTTAAATTAAATATATCCCTTGCCAAAAGAAATCAACCACTCTAGCAGAGAAACTGAATGTTTTCCACAAGCTGGCTTCCCAATTATTTGAATTCTATTAAAATCTTCAGATGTGCAAAAGTTATTCTCTAGCTTCACTCTCATGAATGTGGTTAAATCATAGTGCTAACACTTCAACATGGCTTGAACGCAGGCATTATCCTTTCATACTGCTCTAAGGGTATATTTCGGGGTATTTATTAATTGCCTGTGGGTCCTTAAAAATAGCTAATGAACATGTTACCCTTGGCAGTAAGATTTGAAAATTACAAAATCTAAAATCTTAAGGAAATATATTTCAAAAAGAAATAATACTTCATTTGTAAAGAAACTTACTTTGGAATCTGCCTTTGATTTTTAGAATAATAGCAACTCTTAATTTTCATTATTTCAATAATTCTAAAATGTACTTTATATATTGTTCATTGTAAAAAAAAAGGCTCTACAAATTTGAATATGCTGTTTCAGCTCTTATCCATCAAAAACATGAACTTTGAGATCAGGAATACGGATAACACTAATTTCTTTGACAAGGAGTATTATTAAAAAATCTGTAAATGCCAGTAATGTTGAATTCTTTTTTCTTTAACAATTGATAATTTTAGGAAGCTTGAAAGTATACGTATGGCATATTTTTATCACTTTTATACACCTCAATAAATTGGTGTAAGAAATAAGCATGATTTCAGAATCGGCTGCACATGTTTGTAAAATGTTAGGGGACTCTTACAACCGGAACAAAGACCGCTGGTTTGTGGTCACAGTGAACACCGTGGCCTCTGGGTCCTTCCAAGTCCGTATGCTAAGCACCCATAGCAGACCACGTCTACAGGAATGAGAGGTCTTACTTCAAACATGCTGTCTAAAAGGGAGCAGTGGGGATGAACTCATGCTGTGTCAGACACTTAGCCCATTGGCATTGACCTCGCCAGTTAGAAAGTGTTGGGGTTTTGTGCACCTCGCCCATCTCCTGAAAGGCTGAGTAGAATTTAAGGCTTTGTTCATGGAGGAAACCGTCCCTTTGTCCGTTTGCCGTTGGTCATGCCAAATGACGGGAGCAGTAAGCACAGCTCAGGTAGTACTGTGCTGACTAGGACAGCTCGCTGCCAACCACAGACAGCGTCTCTTTCAAAGAAGCCAGAGGCAAAGAGGAGGCCTGACACTCTAACTCATACTGCATTTCTGCGAGTTGCAGCTGAAACTGTATGTTGAGTGGCACAGCTGGGTCAGAGAAATGTTGCCTCTAGAGGAAATAATTGGAGAATCAAGGCTGGATCGGAATAAGTATTACAGTACCAGATGAAGACCTACTTACCATGCATTGTGTCTTTCCCTTTGCAATTTCTAAAGATAAAATTTGTGCAGAAGCAATTCTACATTAACCATGGTCGTAGTTTAACAATATCCATTTCCAGAAACTTCAAGGAAGTATCAATTGGTTCCTTAGAAGCCAGGAATGCCCACTCTGTAGAGTCTTAAAATATATTTAGCGAAGTCTATGAAGAGTTATCAAGATACGTGACATAGTTATTATCATTTTCTATTTAAAAAAAAGACAAAATGTAGGATAATCATGACTACACTATATTAAAACCTGGGAAAAACTATTAGCAGTAATTTTCTAACTGCCTATGAGTTACAGAAATATTTTTCATTTTTCTATTTATAATTTTTAATTTTTTATAATAAACTGTATAAGACACACAAATATAGTACAAATGTATATGTGTACACATATGTGTGCACATTTGTATGTTGAACAAATGCATGTGTCAAACTCAGTTTTGCAAAAGAATTAGAAGGCACCTGTTGCCCTTCGATGGCTCAGTCCCGGGCGCCTCTACACCTCGCAATCTTGAGCGCGACCCTCAGTTCCCTTCTTACTCGTGCCCTTTGGCATCGCAGGTGTCACTGCACTGACAGAGTCCTGATGAAAAACACGTGATCAGTGCGTGACTGTGATGCAAACTGGCCCCTTGTTGATTCCTTGCGTTTCTCTCCACCTCCATAGCCACAGCGAAGACAGGTAGATCAGTATCTATATTCTAGGCTTCGGATGTTTTTCTCCTATTTCTAAACTCATAACGGTAAATCAGGATCGAGCAACTCTCAATGCCGGACGGTCTTTCCAAGCAGTACCTAGCAGGTACTGAGGCACGTGTTCCAGCTGCGGGTCTCTCTGGACGTGCACGGAATCAAGGAGCGTGTGTGCGCTGAGGGAAGGGCTCTGTCCTCCGAAGTCAGGAGCGTGCGTCTCTCTGGCTGTGGCCCACACCCCGGTGCCAGAGGACTCGGTGCCCGCCGTCTGTTTGGATGCTTCGCACCAAGCGCAGGGATCGATCCCAGGGGTCCCTGCCCCCGGCAGCAAGCAGCTCTGCCGTCGCTCTGAGCCACACCGCCTCTGCCAGGCGGGAGAGACCTCAGGATGTGCCTGTGCGTCGGGCACAGAACAAAGAAGGCCAAGCTCTTGGCTTTCTTAGGACACATACAGCCCATAGCATTTTGAAAACAACACACTGTCTCATAACTTATAATATTAATTGAAGCAGAAAGTCAGGAAGAAGAAAAATGGAAAGAAAAAGTATGAAGAAAACAGACAAAAGCAATTTCCTAGATGCAGATTTAATATTTTTCCAAACATAAATTCTATTAAAATATATTCCTCTGTTTGTAGCTGTGGGATGAATTCTCCCACATCACCGTTCTCACATCCTGGAAATGGTATCAGGTTTCATAAAGAACGTAGAGTATTTGAATTCCTGCTTGCGAGAACATTTCCTACAGGGACCTGCGAGTTATGATCACAGGCCTTCCTGCTGGCCCTTAGGCCTTCCTGGGGTGCTGCTGTCCGGATCCTTCTGTTCCCATCTGCTTTTGGGATTCATTCTACACCAGGAGGGACCAAGGAATTTCTTTTCCTAAACATCTCTCCATTTGTACTTTTACAGTTACGTGTTTATAAAGTTTAAAAGACGGAGCTTTACAGAAATGAGGCCACTCTTTTAAAAGAGGGCAGCAGCTCTACCGTGAGAGAGTATTGGGCTTCAATCTACATCCTGTGTGACTTACACATCATTTATGGCCAACCAGGTTCAAACTTCACATGAATGCAAACTTTTTGACAGGAAAGATGTAATTAAATAATGATGTCATGATAAAACACTTCAAATTAGCTGCTGAGAGCTGTACCCTTGGGTATCTTTAAATGGGCAGAGAGGAATTATGGTTATAGAAATGTATTCAACAGCACCTGTAAATGGGGCATCCCTATGGGTCAAAACAAGGTAAATTTGTGAGGAAAATGTTGCTTCTGGTGCTTGCAAAATGATTGCTACCTCTGGGCTGAAACATAAATTTTAAAACTAGTGTACTTAACTGGGCAGGAATCCACAGATGATCCATAAAATGTATCAGCACAAAGGAACACAGAACTTAGGGTCAAATGAGAGGGATAAAACTATAAGGAGCAAAGGGAATAAGGGGAAAAAAGAACACATGAGATCTTTAGCAATGCTCCGAATCCTGGAAGACAAAATTGCGAACTAAAATCTTATGCTGCCCCTAAACTCGCTCCTCAGCCGGCATTTCAACGGGTCATGTGACTGCTGTTTGCATCTCCTTTCCTTAAAGGAAAATTGCTCACCAAATTGCTCCTACCTGGAGCCCTCATCCCTGCGCTGAATAATCAATATGCCTCTCTCTCCAGATCAACAATCTCCAGTTCCTTAGCTGCCCCGTACCAAACCCTTCTTTCTCTACTTCCCCCTTTCAGCATCAGCCCTGCCCGTTACTGACCACTGTGACTAAGCTCTCTGTCCTTCTTCACTTTGGATGTGATTTCCTCTTAATGAGACCTCAGCAGACTATTCCTTATTACTCCAATTGTGGCTGTATCTCTCTTCCATGGAAAGACTCTGTCCCTTCTGCCCCTAATGGGGTGTTCCCAGAGACGGCTCAGAAACCGTCATAGTGTTCCCTGTGGATTACCACATTTCAGCCTCATTTCTAATTTGTTTTCCTCTATTACCATAGGTCTTTTACACAATACTATTTCCAAGCTATTCCCCCGAACATCTAGTTTTGAATTACTTGTCTCAAATGTATGAGCCTCCTCCTATCCACGGAGAATTCATCTTTTTGTTCTTCATCCACATTTCTTTTGTCATAATAATACTATCGTCACATATTTTTGTACATGTCAGTCTCTCTATTTCTTTCATTTACAGGGATATTTATGACTTACTTCCATTTATTTTTGATATCCACTTCTCATTTTATTAAGGCAAATGTACCTGTGAGGCGGCACCTAGTTATACACAGCCATTTGCCATACCTGTCTCATACTCAACGCGATTATGAAGCCACTAAAGATGCCAGCTCCATTGCTGTGGGTGGGTGTGGTCTGAGTGTGTCCCCAGAGAGAGGTCCCAGAAGCCTAGCCTACAGCATGACAGTGTTGACTCACGGAGCTGACAAGGGAGGCCAGCATCAGGTCAGCAGGTCCAGGAGGAACTGCCTTGGGGAAGGGTGGATGCTAGGGCCCTAGAGGGAGTGAGTCCTCCAAAGAGCAAGTTAGTGTTTACAGAAAAGCAAGCCTGGTCCTCCACTCTACCTGAGCTCCTGGCTCACGTGTGATCCTCCCCAAGTGTGGCCACCATTGTGACATCATCTGCCACCAGGCCCTCCCTCGTCCCTCACCAGAGACCAAACTTCGTCAGAGTCCAACAGGGGCTGCCTGCCTCTTTGGAGTTTTGACCTCCAAAATAATGAGCAAAATATACCTCTTTTCTTTATTAAGAGCTCAGGCTCAGTTATTTAGTGAGAGCAAAAGAAAACAGATGAATACATCCCTCTTACTTTCCATTTGAGGATTTCTTCTATAACCCTAACCAAGAAGGCTACTCAGATAAGTGTAGCTAAACAACAAATCCAAATGTCACAAAATACAAGAGTCAACAGTTAGCAGTTGTTTCTTACCTAGGGGATAAATAGTAACTGTTTAGAAAGAATGCCAATCTTTGGTCTTCCTTATATTCAGAAAAATCTTTTAAAAAGTGGACTTATACAATGTCTCAAGCAAGAAACATATCCATGTGACATTGAATAACTACTTGCAAAACAACCATAGGGTAGAGGAAATCTACTGTTTCTCTAAAGTGTCAGAGAATTAAAGCACACGAACGTCACCAAATCCAGATTCTGCTCCAATGCTCCAAATAGCTGACTCTAATGGGCTGACCTGTAAATGTTAGTCTCGTGGGTAAGATGGATATGATGTGCCTACACAGGCCCACAGCAGTGGGGCTGGCATCTCTAGAGGTTTCATAGTCCTGTTGAGTATGAGACAGGTATGGCAAATGGCTCTACATAAGCAAGCGCAACCTCGTGGATTGGTACATTTGCCTTAATAATATAAGAAATGGAAATAAAAAAAAATGGAAGTAACTCATAAATAGCCTTGTAAAGGTTTTGTGTGGTATAGGAATTAATACAGCTAAAGCAATGTGTATCGTGCTTAATCTGTTATACCTAGGTATCTGGTACCTAGCACATACCAGTGAAGTGGCATTTGCTCAATAGATACAGAAAAAATGTGCACCATGTGTGATAACCATATTATTGTTTGCTTTTGTTGCTATGGTACACAAGTGGCTGCTAAGACGAGTCCCACAAACCTAGTTCTGTATTCTGCATCACACTGTCTCTGAAGGTTTGTCTTAAGCAGGCACACTACACAGCTGTAACCCTGAGGATGATGAGCTTGAGTCCAGCCCAGGCTCAAGATAAGAGAGAAAACTGGCTAGGATAGAACTCATTGGAAAGGCCCAGAGGTCAGTCTGCAGCACCACAAAAATCAGTTTATTTAATTTCAGCAGTCCCAGTTTTTAGGAGTAAAGCTTTGGGGGAGAATTTTAGTTATGCTTGCAGCCTCTAATACATATTATACCAGTTTATGTCCTATCTAATTATATATCATATTATGCCGTTTTATGTGTTACACCCTTATACCATCCTAATTCCTCCTTAAGGGTCACATCAATGTTTAAATCATTTTCTCTAATTCCCCTTCCAGAAGACTTCGATGTTGCAGATCTCACTGTAAACATTTTTAATTATACATTTAAAAGAAATAAGGCTTACAGTCAAGAAAATCTTAATTAAAACACTACTGGGACAGCTGTTCTTACCCTGCTCACAGGAGCGTAGCACAGAGATGCCAACCTGTCCTATTCCAATTTTAGTTGTGTCATCTTGGATAAATTGCTTCATTTTTCTTAGTTTATGGATTATATATATGCACATATACACTCTTATGGCTTGTATCTAGATGTTCCCCCAAAAGCTCATGCACTCATAGGCGGGGCCTTTCAGAGACGGGTGAATATGGATTAAGAGTGTGTGATAATTTAATGAGTCCACTGATTGGATTAGTGTAGTTCTGGGTGTGGATAATGGGAAGGCTCACCCTGGGTGTGGGTGGCACAAAACAACAAGCTTGTACCCTGGACGGGATAAAAGATAAAGGAAAGCCGGCAGCAACTGCTGCTACTCTATGCCTGCCCTGCTGTGCCATGGACTGTTTCTCCTCTGCAAGGCCTCTGCCAGGCCACCCTGCCTTGGAGCCAGCCAATTATGGAGGGAAACCTCTACAAATCGTGAGCTAAATAAATCTTGCCTCTTTTAACGGGTATTTTATTCCAGCAATGGGAAAGTAACTAAGACACACACATACACACACACACACACACACACACACACACACATATTTTAGTCAGCTAAATAATATTCATTAAAAATCACTATATTGAATGTTCTTCATTTCCACTTTCTATGATACTATGGCATCATCTGCATAACACATGTCTGGAAAATCGAGCATTATTTCTGATGCTCTTTCTGTCCTTCACACTCTTGCATCTACATATTCATCGTTATTCTCACTGTCATCCTTCATCTGGACCCTCAGCCCCAAATGTTGAAGAGCCGACATCAATAGGCGCCCATCTGTTCTCTAGGCCTCCAGCCTTTCTCATCAAATCCATCCAGCTAAAATAACCTTTATAAACTATTTTAGTCAGTGTAACACCCACTTCTTGAAACATTCACTGACTTTCCTCTGCACAGAGCAAAACTACTAAAATATATTCCACAGAACACTGGTCCCACACAATGCTCCTTAGAAACAAGGTGCTGACAACTTGTTGGAACACAGGATACTTTATCTCGCACTTGAAATTCACAAGGAATGTTCGTTTATCAAAGCCACCTGAGCTATTAACTTCTTTCACAAAATTTTAGTCTCAAAACATCTAACCTGATTATCTGCTTTGGATTTATGATAGACTCACTGAGATTAATTTGTCCAAAAAAGACTTCTTGACTCTCCTGTATCCCTTAAAACCTCCTCCATTCTTGCATCCTCATTCAATCAGTGGAAACAAAACTGAGAGCTCATACTTGATTCTTCTCATAATTTCTTTCTCACTAATCCTCACTGTGCTGGAGTGCTCAGCAAACTGGCATCCTGTCTCATGAATACATCCCCAAACCAGCCAATCACTGCTTGCAAAACACATTAAAAAACGCTAGCCCAAACAGTCTCTATCACACTCACCCATGAGTCAGTGATGGTGAACCTTTCAGAGGAGAGGCCAAACTGCAACCCCGAACCCACTGGTTTATCACAAAGTGCCAACACAGCAATTAAACCTGAATAATCAGGTTTTAGTTTAGAAAAACAACTCATACATTAACATCTTCTGTCTTAAAAGAAAAACACAATAATACACATGTCATAGGTTGGCTGGCAACTGCTTTAGGACGATTTTAACGGGCTTCCAAAAGATCTCTGCATCAACCACGATTCACAAAAGTTTGTTCTCCACAGAGCAGCTTGAATGACAATATATATATGTTGAGAGAGAGAGAGAGAGTGTGTGTGTGTGTGTGTGTGTGTGTGTATATATATATATATATATATATACATACATATATAAAAAGGACCCAAAGAAAAACCCTAAAATTCCGTATCTAATGAAAATGGCCTCTAAACTAACTCTAAAATAATTTCTGATGAACAAAAGCTAAGAAAATTCATCACTAGCAGTTTTATAGTACAGAAGCTTTTTGAATGAAAAAAAATTTTAACAAGTAAAAGTTTGTATCTATGCAAAGGAATAAAAAGGCACCAGAAAATATCAAAATATATGGTTTAATATTGAATTTTTTGAAAACTAGTCAAATTTTAATATTTGTAGTTTGGTTCACAGATTCATGAAAATGTTAAGTCTGTGTTCTTGAAAATGTGCTATTTGATGCAGGAATTTTAACATCAAGGAAGCTAAGAGAGGAACACACAAAAAAATGTGTACTATTTCAGCAACATTTCCGTTAAGTCCAAAATTATCTCAAAATAGAAAGATTTTTAAACAAAAAAGTGAACTTATTATTTAAAATAAAAATGGAATATTTTGTAGAGTTTATGACATACGTAAAGTTACATTATTTGACAGCACGAAGGACCAAAGCAGGAAATGATTTGTGTTGTTGTAAAATTCTTACATTATATATCAGTGGTATAATATTATCTGAAACTAGATTAAGTTGAAATGCATATTGTAAACCCTAAGACAATTCCTAAAAAATGTGAAACAATAAAACAAAAGTCAATAATGTAAGCCAATAAATAATAAAGATAAAATGAAATACGAAAAGAATTTCAGTTAATCTACTAGAGATGAGGAAAAGAGAAAAATAAGAGAAAAAGAACAGAAGGAACATATGGAAAGCAAATGAAAATATGGTAGATTTATACTTAACCAATTATGCTAAATATAAAAAGCATACTCAACACTCAAAATCCATAGAAAATCCAGTTGGAGGGAGAAATAGACACAGTATTTTAGCATTTTTAGAGTAGGTAATAGATTTCATATATACTTGTAAAAATATTTGCAATTATACATTATAATTACATATTAACATTTAGAGTGGCGATATAAAATTCATTTTGCATTATAAATGTAAAGACATAGGTTAAAAGTTGAGGAATGGAAAAATGTACAACATGCAAAACAACCGGATTAGCTGTATCAGACAAAATAAACATCAAATCAAGAAATATTACTAATGATAGAGACATTTAGAAATAATGAAGATATCGGTTCCTCTAGAAGACATATAATCCTAAATATTTCTAACCAAAAACAGCAAATTTTGATAGAACTAACTGAAAAGAGAAACAAACGCATATACACATCTGAAGATTTCAACACTCCTTCCTCAGTAGCTGACAGGAGTAGAGAGGAAACTAGAAGGATAGAAAACAAACCGCGTGATCCAGTATTAGCGATTTGGTACACTTTGCCGAGCAACAGCAGACTCGCATCTTTCCAGGTATAAACGCAGCTATTCCCCTACTGGGGATCTTCCCAGAAGAATTAAAATCGTCATACCACAGGGACGTATGCACCACCATGTTCATAGCAACACAATTTGTAATAGCTAAATCTTGGAAACAACCTAAATGCCCAACAACAAATGAATGGCTAAAGAAAATGTGGTTTTTCTACACTGTGGAGTACTACACTGCCATAAAAAAGGATAAACTAGAGTCATTCAGATATAAATGGATGTTGCTTGAGAACATACTCTTAAGTGAAATAAATCAGACACTCATGAGCACACATCGAATTGTTTCTCTGATATGAGAAACCATAACTGTAAATAAGGACAAAGAGGTGTAATAGATATTATATAAAAGGAGGATGGTGCGCAGAGGAGAGGAGTACTAGAAGGAAAGAAGGGGAAAAGCAGAAAGGCAACAGGGGAAAGGGAGGGGAAAGGGAAAATATGGAAAATGATGAGTGAACCTGCTGTAAATAGGGAGGGAGGGAGCAGAGGGGAGGGGTGGGGAGAGGGGGGAGAACCAAGATACATCATGTATAGGTACAGAATAAATGTAATGAATGTGACCATTGTATGTAGAATGTACCAATACATGTTCTTGGTTTAAAATTTTAAAAATAAAAAAATAAAAAAATAAACGCAGCATTCGCCAAGTTAACCCATATGCCTGCTCACAAAACAAGGAGAGAAAATAGGAAACGACTGACACCTACAGTTACAATCCCATTAGACCTCAGTGACCGAAAGTTCTTACTTGTCCTATTACATGGGCATATTGTGATTTACCATTGGCTTTCTCTGATTATTAAGACAGCTAATGCTAATTTTCTTTCTTTAAATGTGTGGCAGATGCTGGAGTTTCACTTGCTTAAACTGCACCCATCTTTTTTGAGTGTCCACACTGGGCAGGATGGGCATGAACAGCTGCCTTACTCCCAGCTGGCAGCTATGATGCTGGACAAGCCCTCAATTGCATGCCAGCCAGAGGAAGCGAGAGAAGCCAAAGGCAGCAGCCACAACGGGGCAGGATTCCTCCTCTGGGCAGAGACCTGTGGTCCTTCAGGATAGCGGCAGCAGAACTTTTAGTATTTGGTGTGACATTTTAAAGTTCAGTTGTGTGCGGTGGCAGCAGAAGTGAATTTTTCTGAGACAAAACCAGGGCTGTGATTAGGTTGGGTATTTCTCCTGCCGCTAAGACTTCTGGCTGTATAATTTTCAAAACTGGTTTCCAGGAGCTCTAAGATTGCGTGCTGTGTATCCTAAACTGTAATTAACGCCCGTCTGTTCAGCCTTGCAGCGGAGCACCCTGACCAGTACTCGGAACCCCGAGTGTCCTTCAGAGAGGCCTCCCTTCCTGTTTGTGAGGTGAACACAGCCCCTGGGAGCTGATCACTCCTCCCTTAGTCCTGGGACTCTTGCAGGGCTGGTTCCACCTCTCTATCCTCGGGGCTCACTTGCCTACATGGACAGGATCTAAGAGAACGCCAGAGGAGAAATCTCTCATCTAGCCCATCTGGGTCCTCAGTAGACATCTTCAAAACTTGGGATTGATTAGATTGTGGGAGAGCAAGTTAAACAAAGACACTCAGCAAAATTCTCCCCGCAGTCAGAGAAAGGACCCCTATCTCAGCCTTTGTGCTGTTTCTCGGGTGCGTCTGTGACCCCTGTTGTCTCTCCATCCCAGACCACACTGGGATCTCTAGCAGACACAGAATACCATGTCTGAGCGAGACGGAGTTGGACGGTGGCATTCAGAATTATGTCTGGTCTCCTTGCTCCCGCCGGTGCACCCCGTTTTCATCTTGTTTAAGAAATAGAAGCTAACCTATCTGATGAGGGGCTTTTTGCATGTTTTTATATCCCAGTACTAGCACAATGACTTTTTTACACACCAAAGAATTACCTAATGACTGTTAATTTTTATTAAAAAAATAAAAAAGTTTTCACTGATTACATTAACCATCATTGAAGGGTTTTATCATGGAGCCCTTACATCAGGTGGCAGTTTATCAAGTACACTTCACGTGTTGCTCATCCCTAGTGCTAAGAGGCTCTATGTGCAGAGTGCACTCAAGTTCCAATGTTCTTACTTCTACAAAAAATATTCCCCAAACAAGCCAAACCTAAGAGGGGTTTCCAAGAGAAGTGGACTGGACTTGCATTCAGCTACCCTGAATGGCAAGAACTCTTTCATAAGAATGTGGAAGAATTTATTTACTCACTTATTCACAAGCAAAGATTTATCAAATGTTTATTAAGTTGCTTGTTGGTGCCGAATGCTTTGTGACAATAAAAATTATGAACTAAAACTCACTAAAATATGGCCTTTTAAAGCTAGTCAAAGAAATAAGTTGAACTTGTTACAGCAAGATGGTCATCCTCCTTCAAATCCCAGGAACCCTGCAACTATTTAAATAAACTGAATTTTCTGCCCTGATTCCCCCTCCTCTTTTCTTTCCTTTCTTTCTGTCTGCTTACTCCTTTTTATCTGCAAGTTTTATGGATATTCAGCTTCCCATTTTATTCTCCAAACTGCTTCCTTAGGCTGCTGCTTCTTAAGACTTAGATTAATAACCAATGAGTAACTCAGACATCAATTCCATGAGATCAGAGAAAAGAGAGGCGTCAGTGTGGTCAAGGAAGAGAGGCCACAGAAAAGTCCACAAGGGAGACCACAGACGATGGGTGTTTGTATGGTGAACAGGAATTTAAAAAGTACAATTAAAACTAAGCACAGCTCAGACAGGCAGACAGTCTGGTCAGTAAGGTAAATTAAAGGATCCAAGAGACCAAGTTGCTGGAGAAATAAATGTGTGTATTTAAGATTTACATGAGGAAAGGAGGAAACGGTTCTGTCTCACTCAGTGTGGGCATGCACTGGAAGGGACACAAAGTGGCAGAACTGTGGCAGAGCCCGTCCATGTCTACACAAGCTTCTCTTCAAATAGTGGAAATAGTAAATGGCCTGTTGACTATTGTACCCAGTCCTTTCCGGAGTCCTGAGAAGTAGCAGGAAAGCAGAAAAAGCAGATCTTGGGAAAACAGTCCACAAAATCAATATATGAAGTAAATTCAGTAAAAACATATCTGATGAGGACCTAATTCTCTTCATTCACAGGGCTCCTTCCAACATTTTCTCCCTTGGCTCATAATAAAGGACTCCTAACGGCTTGGTAAATGTTGGGAGTACACGCTGCCACCCTCTTTCCTTGTATCCTCTCCTGCCAGACAAGATCTATCAATGTTGACTTCATCCTAAGAATCAGCCAATTATGGGCATTAAAACACAATGTATTTTCTCCACTACCGTCCCTTGCTCATGTTTTTTGTTTGTTTGTTTTTTTGTTGTTTTGGTTAGTGGACAAGATCTTGTTCAAGCTAGACCCTTTTTTACTTTAACCATTGTATAAATTTTAAAGACAAAACAATCATTACTACTGGTGAATTCTGTTTTAGGAATAAATTGTAGGATATATACATATAATCATACACATGTATATTGTACTTGGGTAGTATACTATACAGTTTTATATATCTTAGCTTTGCTTAATGCTTACTTAATAATTTAATACTTGAAAATCACTTAAAGAATGCTCTCTTTGACTTTCATAATATTAATGCTGGTAAAGAAATGTTTGTCTGCACTAGTAAGTAACTTTTCCAGACCTGAGGGAAAAAATTGATCTTCCCAAAGCCTTTGAAAAATCATCAGTTGAGTCTGCATCCTAAACTGGACTATTGGTCATGCAAGAAGCCAATATTGCTGCCCTCCACAAGGATGCAGCAACTGAGGTACCGTAGGCCACACGCATTACTCTCACTCTAGGGAAGCCAAGAGAATTCACAATAAATGTGCTGGGGCAGGCATGATCTCAAAAGAAAAAGTAATCTGACAAGAAATCAGGTCTGACTACTTCGAGACAGAAAATGAACAGGGTGAGAACAAGTAGGCATGATTTATTCGGTACCTGTGCTTTGATCTAGCTGTGAGTTCCTTTGCGTAGTTGACGGTTAGCTGGGTAGGTAGCATTTGCTGGGTGTGCCAAATATGGTCATAAAATTGAATAAAAATGCACCAATAAAATGTGATTTCAGCATACCAGGAATTTAGAGACATAATTGTTTGTGTCATAGAGGGAGAACTGATTTGTAAAGAGACAATAATGGCTTCTCCACCAGAGCCACGTCCAGACCACCCGGTCCAGACAGGATCAGAATTTCATAAGTAAAAAGTATGAAATAGCGCAGAGTAAATTTCATTCAGTTTCCAGAACATGTGCTTTTTCAGATAGGAAACTAACACTCCACTGGG
Organism: Hystrix cristata; assembly: GCA_004026905.1. Taxonomy (NCBI): domain Eukaryota; kingdom Metazoa; phylum Chordata; class Mammalia; order Rodentia; family Hystricidae; genus Hystrix; species Hystrix cristata. Next base: position 31,576 of record PVJO010015225.1, on the reverse strand, counting down.
GAAATCTGCAAAAATATCTTGTTTTATATATGGGATGCAGTGAACGTTTGTGTGCTATCCATTATGATTCGGTGTCTGTCAGATGCACAGTGTGCTGCACTGTACCTAGATCTGGCTCCCTAGAGACTCCTGGAGTTTGGTGTTTTTTAAGTACCTCTATGTAGACCAATAAAGATAATTAGGCTGTAACTAACTAACTCACTCACTCACTATTAGGCTATAACTAACTATATTAGGCTGTAACTAACTATATATATGCAAACTCTTGGGGATAGCTCAGACAAAGCTATCAACTGTAATTCTAGAAAGTTACCAAGAATTTACTATAAACTGTTCCATAAAGAATATGATCCACTGTAATGTTTTCATCAAAAGGTCAAAACTGTGAGCTATCTTCAATAAAGTTATTAAAAACCAACAGCAAACATTCACTCTCATGGAAATTTGTGAGCCATCCATGCCTGAAACAAAAGCTCTAGCAGACACAGGTGGTTGGTAAGAATCCTACGAGGGTTTATTATGTGAATTGGAAGAGAGAAAGTCAGAGAGAAGACAGAGAGACAGAGAAGTCAGAAAAGTGCAGAGTGTGGTCCAGTAGAAATGCAGGCAAAATACATATTATTTACCCTTGAAACAGAATTCCTTCTCCTCCGGGAAACATCTGTTTTTGTTCTTAAAGCCTTCAACTGATTTGATGGTACCTATGAACATTTTGGAACACAACTTCTTTTATTTAAAGTTAATTATAGGGGCTGGGGATTTGGCTCAAGTGGTAGAGCACTTCATACCAAGTGCAAGGCCCTGAGTTCAAGTCCCAGCACCAAAAAAAAAAAAAGTCCTATTAAAGTCAATTATAAATATCAATCACACCTACGAAACACCTTAACAGCAACATCTAGACGAGCATCTGACTAAGCAACTGGGAGCTGTCGCCTACCCAAGCTGACACGTAAGATTAACCTTCACAGGCAGGAAACAGTAGCTAAAGGTCAGCTTCATAAGGACAAGCAGAAGGGAAGAGTGAGCTTGGCAGAGACAGAATAATATAACCTGCAATTTTGTGTCACTTTCTATACGATTTTGGAGAATTTTATGCCTGTAATTTTGAAAAATAGCTACCACGACAGAAGTTGTTCATAAGGCTAAAGTTCCCTAAAATGCTTCTCAGGGATGAGACTAGGATCTGTGACTTCCAGCGGGTTTTGGTTTTGCTACACAAAGCCAATTACGAAAACAGAAGAACAAATAGAAAACTTACAGTAATAGGCCATTCATTTGAGACATGAATGGGTGGTATCTCCGAGACCACTGTGCTGTTTTCTCCCGGCAGCTGTGGCAGAAGGAATGACCGTGTCACGTCCCTGTTAAAATCCGTGTGGATCTCTGGACACCTGGGCCTCTCTCTCTGCCTCGCCATGCAGATCAGAGCCCTCAGAACAGACAGAATCCTCCACCAAAGCACTTAGGGTCTCAGCACCACTGTCCTCTACTGCCCCAGAGACATTCATTTGGCCCACACTGCCCTCAGTTGACATATGAGAGTTCTTCTTTCCAGAGTTTCAAGGAAGTTTTGACTCAAACTCTAATTTACTGCTTTTATTTACACATTTCTGAATTGACCCTGTTTATACCAACTAATTTTCTTTCTTGAGCACCTGCCATGTCCTCTCAAGTTCCCCTGACTCCCATACTTGGCCCCAAATAGCCTAGTCTTTTCTCTCTGTCCGTACAACTTCAGGGCACACCAGTTGTCAATTCCTTACGGAGCTGTCTGGCTGCCCCCTCCTCGCCCTCCAGTGGTAGTCTGACACACCTTGACACAGCTGAAGATCCTCTGCCTAGAAAGTCAGCTGCCTTATCGGTTCCCTGCACAGTCTTTCATAAATTGTCCAAAGCAGGAATTGTCTTTTCTTCAAGATGCCAAGTACCCAAAGGAAGAATCCTTCCAATGTTTGCTCTACACATTTGTCTATGCAAAACAAGCAGTGAGGTAGGTGGTTCTTACTGTGATTTTCCTTAGCCATTCTCAAAAGTGCTCTAGCTATCCCTGCCCACGAGAAAGAGCTCTTGACTCCTGGCACCCTGAGTTAGTCATGGTCCAGGAAGACACTGCTGGACAAGAGACCAAACTTCAGTAAATCTAAATTCTAAAAGAGAGATCATAATACTACTGTGGCTATCCCATAGTATCATTCATCCGCTCAATAAATATTTGCTAAGCATCGATCTTAAACATTAACTTAGGAGTTGAGAAGACAAAGTGAACTATTATTTTAGATTTTATACAGTGACAGATGATGGACAAGTTAACAAAACAGCAGAAGACCATGGTAAATGCTGAGCAAGGTGTCATCCCTGCTCCGCCTGGCTTTGGGGAGGAGATAGTGCTGTTGAGGTCAGTTGGACAGGAGCCCCTCTTGAAGCAAGTGACTGGTGGGCTGACACCTGAGGAAGTGGTACCCAGGCTGTTGAAAGATGAGGAAGAGAACATGATAGAGAGAGAGGACAGCAGGTTGAAAGATACCAGCAGGGCACTAGGATGAAGATGCCGTCTGATAAGCAGAAAGGGCCCAGAGAGAGTCTGTGTGGAGTTTCAAACTCCATTAAGACAGTTAATCAAGAAAGCAATGTGATGCAATTATCATTTTTAAAAGATAATGCTGACAATTCCACAGAAAATTAAATGAAGGAAAGCATAGCAGGACCAGCCAGGAAGCTACTGCAGCATCTGAGGAAAAGCCACAGTGGCTGCAAAGGTCCTTGAGAAAGTGATTTTGAGATAGACTTTGGCGAGTTTAATGAAGTTTGCACAAGAGGATCCCATCTAACAGGACATAGCAGTGCTACGTGCTGCCATCAACAAGAACTGCAGGCAGATCGAATGAAGAGGACAAATAGAGTGCAATCAAGGATGAGGTGCACATTTCTGCAAGAAACATTGTGTGGACAGTAGTGTCTCAGATGATAACTGGGAAAACCATGGAGAAATGGTCTGGGGTAGGGGGAGCTATGAATAACACTTTGGATAAATTAATCTTGAAGTAACTACTGGATGTCCTAGTGCGAATGTCAGAGAGGTAGTCAGATATGTAGGTCTGCAGGTTCAACAGAGCTCGGGATTTAAGAAACATGCTGAGAGCTGTCAGTCTATAGACCTCGTTTCACACTGTAAAGCTGGGTTAGGTCAGTGAAGCAGAGTGCAGAAACAAGGACAGCCTGTGGAGGCCCTAGAGCCACCAGACAGAGAGGCACACAGGCAGGGGACACAAAGAGATCAAAGAAGTGACCAGTGAGACATGTAGAAAGAATGTAGAAGTAGTCCCCAGAGAAAATAGTTTTATGGAAATCACAAAAGGAAAGTTCCAAAGTGAGAGAGTAGGCAGATGAATTAAATGCATCCAAAAATGTCAGGATGACAAGAGAGAACAGGCCTCAGTGAGGCAGTGTGGGGTCAGTGACACGGCCTGGGTTGGAGAGTAAATGGTACTAGGCCTCCGGTCCACAGCTTTGCCTTAAAAACAATGAGAAATAGAACAGTGAAGCAGAGAGTGTGAGGTCAAAGCAGGGCTTTGAAATCAAAATGGGAAAGAGAGTGCACACAGGACCAGTGAAGGGACTGCCTTTGATAGGACAAGAACAGTTCTTCAGTCATGAAAGGAGAGGAGATGGGGGAGGGGGAGACACAGATAAGAAGAAGCACCTCCATCTGCTTTGATTTGATTAATGAGGTATGAGGAAGGCTCTCAGCCACGGATGTGGGGCATGTACAAGGCATGGGAAGGTTAAGAGGAAAGAAAATGTTTCTAAATAGTCTTTTCAAAGAACAGTAAAGTAGATGGACCATGGACACTTAATAATGCTGAGCATTATTAAGCGTTGTCTAGGTTTGTGGCAACTAAAATAAAACTAGTTATTCTAGGTAGGTGCTTTTTTCCCCCAGAAAATCTAATTGTTCTGTTGCAGGCATGGAAAAGATAGATCACTGGGACAAACAAAGTTTCAGATCTTAAAGGCTCATATGACAAGAGGAGAGGGCAAATTATTGAGGCTATCCATAAGAAAGCAATTCTAAAAGTGGAAAATGGTATCTAAATCAGAAATGGAAGGTCGAGCGGGGAGGGGGGTTCTCTGTAAGTGAAATCCGTGTGAGATGTGGTCCCAATAGATGATAACTTGGACGGAAATAGGAATCCATATTAAATAGAGTCCAGGCAAAAGGAGGAAAGAGAAACAAAGCCTGAAGGAGCAGAGCAGAAGTTCCTGTCCCCACACAGGAAGGGACAGTGCGCAAGCAGGACCACGAGGCGCAGGGCTGCAGAGAGCCGCGGGCTGAGCCACTTTGCAGGGCGCAGGGCCAGCTGCGACTGGGATCGTCCTGCACAGAGTGCTCCGCAGTGTGGCACATTCTCAGGAGTAGCTAATGTTCAAGAGACAGAAATCTATAGGTCGATCGGATCAGCGGTTGAGGATTTGTAAGGCAGCTTCAACAAAACAGCGCATGCTAAGTAAATATAAAATAAATATAAATCGTTACTTTGTCCTCATCACAGTTGTGACTACGAGGGATGACCGTGACAGGGTACAGAAAGGAGTGTATTCGTGTTTGCCATACGCGATGACTGTGTTCCTCGTGGGGACAATGCATGTGCACAACACATCTTCGGCTTGTTTTATCCCCTTCCCCAGCACCACACCCCCGCCATTTTCTAGATTTTCAGTGTCCACCTTTGATTAAGCTTTGGCCTTCTCATGTAAGAGAAGTCATGCTCTTGCTTCCAGCTTGATGTCGCAGTCTCCTCTCCTGGCTCTTTCCACTTTGACCCTGATTCTCTCCAGCATGAACTCAGCAAATATATTTCACAGTTGAAATAATTTCTCTTTTCCCATAGCTATTGCACTAACTTGCTTTTTGTTTGCAAAACTGAATGTTTTCTGGATGAAAATAAAAATTTCAAAGTAGTTCTACCTTTTTAAAGCAATTGAAATATAGATTTAAATGCAGCCTAATAATATTTTCGAAGTTTTATGGCAGCCTCTTCATGTAGTCAGAATCTAAAAATCTTGTTCATTCACTATAATTTTGTTCACCAAATTCTGTAATAGCAAAACTCAGGAACACCTCACCTAGCCTAAAAGTTGTCGTTACAAAGCAACAAAAGTGAAGTACTACTTTACACAGCAGGCAGTAAGCTCGTGAAACTTACTCTCCAGCTGGTGAAACAAGCCAAAAATACAGCTTTATATTCATTTTTTGATGATAAATTTATAATAGGTATTAACACAACTAGGATGTTTAGTGTATAATCCTGACTTTTGTGAAGTTGAAATTATGAGAAACAAAATTGATTCCTGTCCCCGCAAACATTCTTTGGCCTATCAAAGAAAAACAGAAAGTGATGAACTCAACAAACTGTGGGTCTAAAGACTGGTCCACTCCGCTGTGCTCTGATCACACTTTGTGTTACAAATACATGCAAACAAAAATGTTAGTCCTATCATGGGAAATGTTAGCACTTTATCTGACCCTCTCACTTTACAGTCACTCTATTCTTCAGCTAGTTTAAATCATTTATGCACGTGATTGTATATATGATTTTATATATATATATAGCATGATTATGAGGAAAAACTTCATATATTAAATTTTAATTAAATAAAATAATAAATGCTAGCAGAATGATTTAGTGGACTTGGCATAGATAAAGAAAGAGAGATTATAATTTTGAAGTGTTATTTTTTTTTTCTTCCTGAGAAAATCATGTTATTTCAGTTTTTTTTTCATTACTGAGGGAGGGTCTCAGTGAGTCTTTAAATCGCCCACGCTGAGCTCAAACTTTTGATCTTCCTGCCTCAGCCTCTCAACATGATTATCTGAATTTTTAGAAAGAGAAGAATAGCAGTTGTTGAACAGAAAGATTCAGAACAAAGCTGGCAAGATGGCAGATCTGAGATGATAAAATTCCACATCCTGCTTCAATAGAGGAGACACCAAGACAGCACAAATCCAACACGCTGAGTAAACACCGACCCCTGAGACCTCAGAGGGCCGTGGGCCTGACTTCTCTGTGGGCTCTCGGGCATCTTGTCTGTTCAGGTTTCGAACTTCTCATGATAAGTTTGTATCTTATGGCTAAAGATTTCATACATCTTTTAAAAGATTTGTGAATTATTATTTTTACGCAGTGAAATGTTATTTTTTAAAAACAACTTTAATTATGTTTTGTGTGTATGGAAAATGTAAGTGTAAATGTTTCATATGTAGTTATAAAGAATGTATATTCCGTAGTTGTTGGGTTCCAAGTTCTGTGTATTCAGTTACTAATGAATTTTTGAGCAATACTGGTTATTTTGAGTATTAATTTGAATGTCGAAATGATTCTGGGAAATAAATTGTATAGATCCTTGCTTTTATACTTGAAAATACACTCATTGATTTACTCATTCGTTTAATTTTGCAATAGATTGTGATTTCTTAAATAAGATACAAATATACTGATCATAATGGAGAAGATAAGTACACTGTTCTACATTAAAACTGAAATCAAGAACTGGTATTTATCAAACAATAACATGTGAAGAGAACAAAGCAAAATCAAGGAAGGACACAATATTTGCAACATAGCTAATCAAGAAAAACTTCACATTCAGAATGCTATAAAGAGCTTAAACAAAGCAATAAGGAAAAGTACAGGTAACACAAATTTTAAAAGTGGGCGAGATACTTAGTCAACATATCATTAAAACAGCATTCAATTTGTGCCCAGACACACTGAAATGTGCTACTAGTCAACCAGTCAGAGAGGCACAAACAAAAATTAGAAGATACCAGTGCACACAGAAAACCGTCCAAAATTGATTGGCAATACTGAATATTGTTAATAATTTGAAGTAGTAGAACTATTATTCCCTAATAGTGGATGTTTAAATTAGTAAAAATGCATCTAAAGCCATTTAACCATGTCTAATATATATATATATATATTTGTACAATGGACTATTGTTGGAGCAATTTTAAATTTACAGAAACCACTGAGAAGTAGGGAGGTACTTAAGTACATTTTTAATCTTAGACACATTAGATAAACCTAATAGATACTGAAAAGTACTGTGATAATTGGCATCAATGTCCTGTTTTGACCTTAACTACTTACCAGTCCAATTATTTAAATATGGATGACCAAAAATTGTATATTTTTCATTAATTTCTATAAGGTAATATAACAGGAAATATAAAAATGACAATTTTATCACATTTATTCAATACAGGAATACACTGGTTGAAATGACACCTGCCTGAGCGACACTCAGGATAACCAGTATGTAAACAAACTCACTGCCCAAATGTTGTTTGGGGTAAACTGTTAAGTGGTTGGTGGAAGTGTTTCTACTCTCTCGCCATCCTGTATTTCCTGTGAATCCCTGATGACTATACCTTAAAGCCATCCCAGGACAGACTAAGGACAGTCTCGTCCTACTTTGCTAGAAATTCACATTAAGTATTGTGTTTTATTTTCTTTGGTATTTTGACTAGACTAATTGTACTGTTTTCTCAAAATTTAGTGTAGTAAATTGCTTTAATATATTTCTGAAATTGAATTATTTTTGTGTTTATAAGATATATATGGCATGATAAACTATTGGTCAAGTATTTTTGCTATATTATTGTAATCTATTGGCTAGTGTATTTTTAAGTTTTGCATGTGTTTGTTAATGAATGAGTCTATAGTTTTCTTTTTTAAGAAATATTCATTGTACCATAACAGGAAACAAGGTTGTCTTGTAGGAAACCTGTTTTCTCACTCTAATCACCTTTGGGCTTCATTTTTATCCTCAATATTTTGACATTCTACAGCATTTTGTCGAAATCTATTTTCTTTAGTTCATTTTTTTGAATGCTCAGCAAGTCCTTTCACCAAAACTGTGGGTCTTTTCTCAGTCTTTTGAAATGATCTTTCATTATTCCTTTGACCATTTCTTCTTCTTATACCTTTGTTCTCCATTCCTTACTTAGTAGATGTTTGCACATTTTATTCTTTCTGCCTCAATTTTGCTATTTGTTTTTACTTTATTATATGCTATTTTGTCCTTCTGCATTGTGTTCTGTCAAAATCTTTTCATCTTTACGTCCATCTTTAGCCTAGCCATTCCATCTTTTGAGAGCTTTTAAATTTCAAATATAATCTCTCATTTCTAAGAATTTTATGGATACAAAGTCCTCCTCAATTTACCTGAAATCATTCACTGACCTTACTATAAAACACTCTCCTCACTATGTTAATGCTGCTTCATTCTTCCTTTATTGATTTTGATGGGCTCATTTCACACCCTTGCTTTCAATGAAATCTTGGTGGTTATTAAGTCCCTCCTTATCGTGGTACCCCCGAAGGTTCCCCCACCAGACTGAGTGATGTGGCCCCATTACAGGCTGTCTGCGGTGATTCAGGGAGAGCGACATGACTCGGTGCACTTAGTGGGGTTGGTATATGTCTATTAATATCAGGAAAAGGTGTTCTTTTCACTGTTGTGGGTTGGTGGCCGTCTGTGGCCCTGACCTACCTCTCTGGCTCTGTCACAAATACTCACTGGCTTAGTCACAGTGCAGACAATGCTGGTGTTTGAGGCTATAGAGTCAAAGGAAAAGGGTAGAATTTCTCCAAATGCAGGTTCTCAGTCCTCCAACATCAGGATTCATGCAGCACCTGCTTCTTCACAGGTCTTCACCCTAAAGGCCATTCCCCCGGGAGCAATCCTTTGAAACACTTTCCTCCACAGGGGCCTTCGGGGGTCTTGGTCTTCTTTGCTTAACTCAATGCAATTTCTGCTTCACAGGAATTCCTTAGAACACCTGAATGAACTGTGAAATCCATTTTTATTTGTTAGTATACTGACATGTCGGTATTCATGGATCTTTCTTTTCAGCTCAGGCAATTTAGAGGAGGAGGAGTAGAGGTAGATAAAAGTACGCCATACACCACTTTATTCCAAATCTCACTGAATGTTTGGATTGCACTGTCTCAAACCCAAAAACTTTATTTTTTTAAGTGATACCCAAGAAGTGTCCATCCCGCCTGCAAGCAGCATTTTCTTCTCCCTGCGTCCCTTGAATTCCTTGGTCTCACGTTCTGTCATCTGAGCACTGTGAATTAAGTATGTCTTTCGTAAACCTATGTAATCCATCAGTAATAAAACTCTCCTGAAGTCTAAATAAAACTCAAATTGAAAAAAAAAAAACCTGCTGTTGTGATTTGTTACGGCTTCTTTTTAGTTTGGCTGTTAAGCCTCTGTCAAGAGCAACCATCTGCCAAGGTAACTGCTCTTTAGAAAGCCCTGGACGAGGTAAAGCTGGGCTCGAGGGTGTCAGTCAGGAGACACGGTGAGGAGGAGAAACAAGAAATGCATTACTGAAATACCCCAGAGAGGTCAGGGCGACGAGAGGCCTGTGGGAAACCTGGGAGTGACTGGGAGTCCTCCGGTGGGTGGAGGACGTGGACAGAGAAGGAGCGTCTGTGGGACTCCGCCTTTCTGAGGGTTCGCAGGGTGGTCTCTCGGAGTCCCGATATCATCAAGATAGCAAGCAGGAGAGGGACCCTCAGGGGAACCCTTAGACTTTAACCTGGCAGCAGCTGTGCAGTGTTGGGTATTCGGCCCATAGACGGAGGAACTAGCAAGCTACATGGCAAAAAGCCACACCGCATGGGAAAGTATGACATACATTAAAAACATCATTCACTATGACCACATTGGTTTAATTTCATGAATGCTGGGAGGCTCAACACACATGAATCAATAAATTTAATATACCACATAGATCGAATCAAGGATAAGAATCACATGATCATCTCAATACACGCAGAAAAAGCCTTCAACAAAATCCAACATCATTTCATGATAAAAAACCTGATGAAAATAGGCACAGAAAGATTTTATCTCAAACTAATCAAAGCCACACATGACAAACCCACAGCCAATGTCCTACTGACTTTGGAAAACTGAAAGCATTTCCTCTAAAATTAGGAAGAGGATCAGAGTTCTCATTCAGCACAGTACCTGAAAATTTAGCCAAAGTAATTCAGCAAGTGAAAAAACAATAGACAGGATACGAGTAGGAAAGGAGGAAGTCAAATTGTCCCTATTTGGAGATGAAATGATTCCTTCCACAGAAGGCCCAAAACACTCCACCAGAAAACCTTTAGAACTGGTATCCAAACTCAGTAGTGTCAAGATATAAAATCAATACACAAAAATCAATAGTGTTCCTATGCACCAATAATGAGCTCACTGAGAAAAAAATCAGTAAAATGATTCTATTGGCAATTGCCTAAAAGAATTAAAGCCCTATGAATCGACTTAACCTAAGAGGTAAAATCCTCTAAAATGAAAATTACAGAATATTTAAGAAAGAAATTGAAGAAGTTAGAATATGGAAAGACCTCCCTCTAGAGAAATTCAATCAAAAAGACATTGACAATCCATCTCATTCCCATCAGGAATACAAACAAAACAAACACACAAAAACCAATGAATGCAGGTGAGGATGAGGGAAAGGAACTCTCCTACATCATTGGTAGAAATGTAAACTAGTATGACCAATATAGTCACATCATTGGTAGAAGTGTAAACTAGTATGACCGATATAGCCTACATCATTGGTAGAAATGTAAACTAGTATGACCAATATATATCCTTCTGTATATTTGGAGATTCCTCAAAATGCACAGAAGGATTCCTCTAAAAATAGAAATACTGTTTGATGTAGCTATATCATGCCTGGTATATTATCCAAAGAATAAAAGACATCATATTACAGTGACTCACACATGCCCACGTTTGTGATAGCACAACTCAGAAGAGCTAAGCTGTGGAAAGAGCCAGATTCCACAGACGGATGAACAGATAAAACAAGCACAGGGCAGATACAACACGGAGTAGTATTCAGCCACAAATAAGAGTGAAATCCTACCATGTGCAGGAAAATGGATGGAACCAGAGCCCATCATGTTAAGTGAAATAAGTCAGCCTTATGAAGCTAAATATCGCACAGTTTTTCCTTATGAGAAAACCAAAATATTAACAAAGAATGAAATAAAGGGGAGGTAATAGGAAACAACAAAAACAACAAAAATTGGCTTGACAGGGTAAACTCTAGACTTTGTGGACTCCCTCTAAGTCACAGCAAGCTTTATAGACACCACTGAGTAAGCACCTTCTATGTTCCTGGCACCCTCTCAGGAACCCTGATCTTTATGCTATAACTAGGAGAGAGTGATCACGCAGCTTCACGGAGCTGGAAATGCGGGTTACATAAACCAAGAATAGATAGAGCCGGAGTAGAGACGCCTGTCTCTACTGCCAAAGTACCTGTTTGTGCTTCTCTGCCGCTTATGGCAGACGGGCAAGCTGGGCGTGGAGGCCCAGCGGGCTGGCTCGGACAGTCCGCGGGCTCTGAGATCCGCGCAGGGGTACGCCCGTCTCCCGGAGAGCTCCAGCTGCGGCCGCTTTGGCCCAGAGCCGTCCTGCTCCCGCGCTGCTTAGCCTCTGACGTGAGCTATCTGCTGGAATGCAGAGTCGTTATCGGTTCATAAAAGCAAAATCACCCGACGGCGTTCTCATCATCACGCAATTGTAAGGGCAGAGGTGACCGTACACAATCCACTAGCACATGGGCGGTCCGTCCTCTAGCCTGACTCTCAGAACATGCCTGTGGGTATTACAATTTTTTAAACTCTTTATATTTATTCACTCCCCTAGATTAAAAATCTCTTTCTGTCAAGGACCAGGGTCGTATGCCTCGTGTCTTTAATACTAGATGTTATACAATTAGAGACAGAATAAAATGTATTTTGCGAGCTTAATCACACATCAGTAAAATGTCAATTTCCACAGTTAATGGTAACCCAACTCACAATAAATAGGCCTGAAATTGTTGCACATGCAGTTTTTTAGTCCTCCAGCTGAAACAAAACATGAGAGCTACTAGACGCACTGCAATTGGAAAATGCATCTGCCATTCAGAGCTCGGTGCCAAGCACAGCACAGCTCGAGTGCATGCTGTGACCCCTCAAGAGAGAAGGAAGCGAAAAGAGTGAGCCCACCTCCACTGCGAAGGTGAGAAGGCGAGCTCAGAAATAAAACAAAGCTTAACAAAGGAAGCTGCGGCAGGAAAAAGCGGGCACAGTCAAGTGAAGGAGACAGGAAAACTCCGCTGTGACGCGTTAAGGTGGCGTGATGGACACAAAATACGGGTGCTTCCAACGGGCCAAGGAAGAAAATTTACAGGAATGTTTGGGACTCAGAACACTATAATGCTTGAATTCCCCATTTTGCTTCAAAGACAATGCCAGACTGAGAAGGCGGCTCGGGCATAGCTGTGGAGATTCAAGGCAGCCTTTTTTATTCCTTCGCTTACTGATGGCCGATGAGAAAAACCTGATGAGAGACCGAGAAATGTGGAGTCTGACGGCGTAATGCTCAGGGTGATGCATGTTGGTGACAACGAAACTGTGCGCTTAGATGCCCAGGGGACAAATGCCTTCTATCTCCCTAGTTCCTTATTCCCACTGGGGCTTTCCGTTACTTGGCGGTGAATTAGCAGTGCAGCGTCTCATCATTTTCTCTAGGAAATCTCATAAAGGTCAAGCGGATAGATCCTAGCTGGCTGCAGAGCTCGCGGACTCTGACCTGATTCCAGGGCCTTAAATCCAACTTGAACTTCTCTTTGGCTCAGGAAAGAGCTGTGAGCACAGCAAAAAACCTCACTCTGTTGAAATACAGACGTAGACAAATGGAACACACACACACACACACACACACACGCACACACACGTACTCTGGTGAGGTTGGATTAACTCCAAGAGCCACCTTGGAGAAACACAGGAGGGAGACTGAAAAGAAATATAGCAAAAACACAACCCAAGCGGGGAGAAACCAAAACACAGTCCAAAAAATATTAAAACACAATCGGCTCCAGAAAAACACATGGTTAGAGGTGCAGGGTACCCCCTCCACTCAAAAATTTGCATGCAGTATTTTTTTCAGCAATTTAAGACCTTCATTAATAAAGGTTTACAGTTAATTGACATTTTTAAAAGTTGTAAACTTTTATTAAAAATTAAAAATGAAGTTCTTAAAAATAATTTTAACTTGACCAGATATAAAAAAATTAAAAGCCTTTAAAGATGTAGTGAGAAAAATCAGGCTTTAAAATAAAGCCCATGTTTATCATAACTGAAAAGAGACACTTTCGGTAAGAACACTAAAAGCCCCACACTGGGCCGATAGCGCAGACGGTGTAGTACCTGGCCCAAGGTTACAAAGCAAGCATGCGAGCTCCACACCTTCATTCATTTCTCATCGCTGGAGTTTGATATCCGTTTCTTCCCAATTTGAGCCTGCTCGGTCTCAGGGCCCAACATGACTCCCAGCAGGGGGTGTGCTGTGTGGCCTCCACGTCAGTCACGGTGGTACTGATGGGGAGGTGGCTGCCAACGCTGGGTCTCCTCTCTTCAACATTCCTGTCCCTTCTGTGCCATCTGGGCTTGTCTGTCTGGAAGGAGGGCTCTGCAGAACCGCGGTCCCTGTCCCTATTCTCATCCCCACTCCCACACTTCCAGATTTCTGCTATGATGGTGCGGGGATCCCACCCTCTGGGTGGTGTCTGCAGCGGCTGCCATCTGCTGCATCTGCACTTATGGGTGCGGAACTGCACCGGGGCCTGTAACACTTCCTGCTTCTGCACCCTTTTCACCTTCAAGGATCCCAGACCCCGCAGTCTGGCCATCTCCTACACTTCCACGCTATTCTCTGGATAACCTTAGAGTCATCCTTGATGATTACTCCATATTTTCTTCTTCCATGGAACCAGTTTACTGTCCCCCAAAACTTCCTCCCGATGACTTCCCCGGCAGGCTCTGCCCATCAACATCGGCCTGGGAGACCTGCTCCCTGTGCTGCTGCCCACGGTGCTGGGCTCAGTGTTGCTGACCTGGGTGGGGACAGAGGCCACCGCTGCTGCTCGTGGCTGCTCTGGAGGTCATGGGGCCACCCGTGGCCCAGCCTCAAGATGGAAAGGAAAGGGGGACAGTGACCAGCAACAGCGGGGCTTCTCGGGGCTTCCTTGGCCATCCTCCTTCTCCTACTACTGTGTAACTTCATTAATAGTCTGCTGTGGACTGGAACCCTTACCAGTAATCTAAACGACCAATTAACATTCATCTTGTATGTGTGTTAAACTCCTGAGAATACTCAGGAACCAATAAGAGATCGCCTCTTACTGGAATTGATCACAAATTCCTGAAGAGACCACTTGCTCTCATGGAGACGATGTGGGTCACATGGTGTTGTAAGCTGATGCCCTCACAACTCAGCCCCTGAGCTCACCAACAGCAGCAGGGGGTGAGTGTGCAGCAATTACAGGAGTGCGTGTTACTGCAGCTAACTGCACACACTAATGACTCAGAAATGCGTCCTCATGTTTGTTTACACCTTTTTGGACTTCAAATGGCACCATGTAGGGTCTGTAAATATAAGTTGCAAGGAATTTCGTCTTTTTAATAACGTATTTGTGGTAGTGAGTGATAACATAGACTGTTATCTACATATTTTTATACATTCAAGACAACTTTTCTGAACTTTTTCAATATTTCTAGGCTGTGCAATTCATCTGCAACTTTCTTCAAATTGTTGCAAATCTTTAAAAAATTTTACAACACTGACCTACATTGTCTAAGGGTAAAATGTATATCTCGAATTCAACCTAGTATTTTATTTTTTCAAAACGCGAAGTTGCAGGGACCTCACCCCAGATTACCCCAGATTTCTGAGACCCTGCAAATAGAATCAAGTCTCTCTAAGGCACTCTGCTCTTATTTGGTGGTGGCTGTTTCCTGTTGGATGTGAAAACATCTCACTTGAGAAAGGCTGCTAACAGACTCCAAACAGAATTCAGGGTGGGAAAATTATAGCAAGGGAAATTTTAAAAAAATGTCTACCTTTAGATATACCAGTTGCTATTAAAAGGGGAAATAATGAATAGCATTTCGGCTTCCATCAACAACCCGTTTTATTTATTTATCTATCTATCTATCTATCTATCTATCTATTTATTTATTTATTTTTTGGAGCTGAGGATCAAACTTGGGGCCTTATGCTTGCAAGGCGAGCACTCTAACCGCTGAGCTAAATCCCCAGCCCTAACAACCCATTTTATAAAAGATGATCAAGAATCTTATTTTAATAATGATCATACATGCCTATTGGTTACCAGGATAAGAGACTTTATTAACAGGAAAAGATACTGTCCATTTTTTGCTTCTATACATGTACAAATGTGTAGACTAGAGTACCTACAACTAATTTTCAAGTGATTTTCACTAAGAATGTTGTTTCTATGCAGTGAAACTACCGTAAAACTTAGCTTATTTTTCAGATGTTAAAACAATAAAAACAGTTTGAGCCATGCCTGACTCATGAAACTGGATCTAACAAAGATTTGAAGCGAAATGTATGCACTTACCGATCTCACAATATGTATCCTATTGCCATTAACCAAGTTAGCCGATAAGGGACAAGGCTACAGAAATAAATCAAAATGTCTTATGTTATCATGTGCACTGTGTAGTTATAAAGTTGCTTAATGTGAAAAAAGTATTACTTATCAAAATAATAACAGAAAAACTAGAAAATAATTGCTATTACTGTATCTGAAACCATACAAAGTAATACCATTTTAAATATCAGGTACATCTAAATTTTTCAACCACATGGACGTCAGATAGTAAAATAATATAGAATATTAATGACCAGCCACTTACAGGTTCCTTGGTGATACGAGATGGGTTAAAAATGGAATTAACACATTTAGATACTAAGCTAGTACTTCAAATGGGTTTCTGCGAATAACACAAACTTAAAATACTCTGCATAAAGAGAAGGATATAATCAAATTCAGTTAGTGGCATCAAAACACTAAACTGAAATGTATAAAATGGTAGATACAGAGGACATTTTATTTTATTTCAGTTAAAACCAATGAGTAAATAAGAGCTCAAAATATTTAATAGCTGCTTCTGTCACATCATTACTGGTTGGACTCCATCTAGTACATGGAGGCTACATCAATACACAGACACACTGATGGAAGGAGATATAGTTTAGGAAAATGAGTTAATTATGAATTCTCAATATCTAGTACATAATTTTTAAAACCTTTTCTTAGAAGTTAGAAAAAGAAATCAAAGCTTTTAACAACTTTTTAAAATAGTTAAAGGAATTTAGATTCAAATAAATGTTAGGGGAACAAGATTCAAATAAATCATGCAGGGAAACATAAGAAAAGGTAACAATTTTCTATCAATCATTATTTTGTTCTTCCATCTAAAGAGAAAACATAAATTATACTTTAAAAACCTTCAGGATGTTCTGAGATTACATTTTGAATTTGGGGCTTTAGACACCTGACAATCTAATAATAAGCATACTCAGTCACCTAGATTTTTCTGCTGGTAAATACGTGTGCCCCCAGTAGTGCCAGAGTTCACAATCCAAGTAGCAACAAGAAGTACCATTTGAGTTAAAGGCCAGGGAGACGATGATCTTAATCACATATGAAATCTAAAAAAAGTCAATTTCATTGCTAAGAATAGTGGTTACCTGAGGCCAGACAGGGGATGGCAAGTGATCAGTGGACACTAAGTTACAGTTAACAGGAGCAAGAATTTCTGTTGTGATATTGCACATTACAGTGCCGACAGATAACAAAATGCATGCATTATACATCTCAAAGAACTAGGAGAAATTTCAAAGTCTTCACCAAGAAGAAATCATCAATGTTTGAGGAGATAGACGGTTAACCTGAGTTAAACACCACACAATGCACACATGTATCAAAACATCATGTTACTCTATTAATACATACAATTTTTATGGTTTTTGTATCAAGCAAAATGAATTTAATATTAAAATAAGAACGGAAAGTTCAGGAAATAAAATGCAAACCCCTAAGAAAGTTTGGTTCCTGTTATTCCTTCGGTCAGACTTGTACATGCGTTTGTCAGAAGGGGCATGTCACTGTAAGTCGCGGTGTGGTGCAGCCAAAAGGCACCTGCAATGCAGGGATACTGCCATAGATTAGCACCGGCAGTGTCTTGAATTTCAAGAAGGATTGGCATATATAATTATCACACATGTCAAAGAAATTAAAACTTAGGGCAAGATTTCACTTAAATTTAAAATGGGTCTGACAGAAATCCCCTTTACAGTGACTTACAATGTACTTATAAAGTTATCTGAAATGTCTGAGGCATTTAGGGTGCACCTCTGCTGTGCAATGTCACATGAGGCATATAATCTACTTCCATCAAAGGACGTAAAAGCAGTTGTTACTGCTATTAATGCTGCTCGTGCCATGTTCGTTACTGTTATCGTGCAATGATTGCCTTAATCTCTTAAAGCACTGTGTAAATATCAAAAACCAGAATGAATGCGTGCAGGCATCCTTCTCCTGCAAGTGAAGTTGCAGGCTAAAAGTGATTAAGCCAATGACATTTTGAACAACTATACATCAATGAAATTAATAGGACATTATCTTCTCTTTATAGTAATTCTCAGAGAGTACAATCCTTGTCGTGACATTCGCGCTGTTAGGGAAAAGTCCACATTCATTTCCGGTGTTTCTAACACAGTCTACAGTCTCCAAAACATTCAGCAAACACACCAAGTCAATCAAAATTTCAAGAATTTTACTCCAGTATCTGCCAAGGAATCAAAGATGATGCTCTAGCTAAAGTTGGTGAAATTCCATAAATAACATGAAAGAGTTAGAATTAATTTTAAATAAAATTTCAAGAATATAACTGTGTAAATGAGTATAAAAGCAATGGAAATAAATTATCTGCAAACTACAACAAAATAAATTATGGGAAGTGTTCTAGTTATAACAAATGGTAAGTTCAGAACACAACAGGGGCAAGACATATACAGAGAATTAGAAATGTTATTTTAATAATTTAGACTTATATCTCAATAGAACTCAAAAATAATCATTACTAGTCGTGTTTGATCAAATACAGTATATTGGCCAGCTTTAATCACAGGTGCACACTCAGTGTGCACACCTTGGAGGAGGAGAGGTTTAACTTGGTTCATGGATTCAGAGGCTGCGGTCCATGGTTAGCACAAGCAAGTCACAGAGCAGTGGGGGTGAATGACTGCACACATTATTGTGTTTTTAAAACAAAAGACGTTACTATGGGAATTGTTTTTTCTAAACTGAATGCTCAGTATACAGGTTTAATTGCAGTGGTGGCGCTTTGCAATAAATAAGTGGGTTTGAGGTTGTAGTTTTGACACTCACCTCTAAACGGTTTGCCATCACTGTCATAGAGGAAGGGCAATGTGAGGCAAAGCTGCTCAGTGTACAGCAGACACAAAGCTGAGCAGAGGAGCAGTGACAGAGAGGAAGTGGCAAGGGACCAACAACCGTGTTGGTCCTCTGATTTCAACTGCTGTGTTGGTCTCCCGATTTCACGCCGCCGAGATGCATCCAGTCACAGCCAGAAGTGTGCTTTACTAATCCTCTGGGCACTTTTTAAGCCAGTCAGGTTGACATACCACAATCACTAGTCACATTAGGAAAGACAACACAGATTACATGATCAAGAAAAAGTTTCAGCCAAATGGAAGCATTGCAGAATTCTAAACTAAATCTTGTGGGGAATGTTGCTTATGTTGAGAGATGCTGTCGATCTTGGCAGCATGTATACAAAGGTAGCATGGTGTAATAATGGCTGAGGAAATAAACAGTCATTCAATGTATATTTTGTGTTAAGGTACTTCACTTTCACTACTCACACAACACAGCAGTGTAGGCATTTTATTCCCTGGTCACAGATGAGGAAGCTCAGCTGAGCTGTGGGCCTGAAAGCACGATTCTAGTGCAAGCCCTTCCACCATGAGCTCCGTGACTCAGGAAATCGCAGCTCTCCGAGCTACAGCAACTCCGCCCACAAAGGAGAGACGAGACCTGCGCTGCTGACCTTTCACAATTGCTTTGGGATGGCACTTAGCTGACACGTAAAGCTTCTATGAACTAGAAATACAGGATATTTTACTACAGTTTTAAGAGTCACACTGATGGAAGCACCAGCAAGGCAGTCCAGCATTCAGCCCTGGCCGCACTAGCTGTGCGATCTGGGAACATCTGCTTCCATGTCAGCCAGAGAGGAACAAAGATAACGCTCATCTCACGGGGTCACCGTGAGTTTTAAAGGAGGCAGCGTATAAATAGTTCTTATTTCCAGATTCTGGCCTTCACTGAAGTTTCACAGATCATGTAATAATTTGTATATTTAATTGTGCTTTGATCAACAAACATTCATTGAAAATCAATACTTTGAAAAGCATTGTGCTACACGTTTCAAGGAATATGAAGATGAATGGGATAGAATCTTTGCACTGTAAGAACCCAGTCTGCAGAGAAAAATAAACACATAAATGGTCCTAATAAAAGGCACGGTGTGATACACAGGAGTCTCAGAGAAAAATTCTGGCTATGTTTCAGATGTGACAGCGACATTTTCCTGCCTTCATTGACATCTTCCCAGCCCCTTAGTCTATGGTGCCAGAGGACAAAGTGCATGTAAATACTTTCATAGCTGAGGAGCACAATGGAAAGCCCGCTTCTCTCCCGGGTCCCGCGCCGCAGCGTGAGCCTGAGGTGAGCCCCGCTCCCGCCTGCTCGCGCCATCCCGCCGCCCTCTGAAAATCAGCGTGGCCTGACCGTGAAGTCGGGTGGTTTTTCCCGGGCTGCAGAGAGATATTCGCTGATCTTTTCATGTTCTCTTACTTCTATTGCTACCCACACGAAAGGCAGCTTCCTCTGCTGGGGAATCCATCTTTAAGCACAGAACAAATCAAAGATAAAAGACATGTAGAGAGATTGAGCCTGAAACCCCGTTTCTCTAGCTCGCTGCTGGGTAATCAATCTGTTGAATTTAGACACCCAGACATCACACCGAGAAGGCGGCTCTTTTTCCTTTTCCTGTGCAAGGTCAGCAAGTATTTACATCTGAGAAGTTCAGATTGCCTACTCAGCTCTTCATCAAAAGTTCAACTAAATCATCAACAGTACCCTTCGATACCATCCCATTTGTACGTAAAAATACCTTTTCCTTCGGCCTTTGTTGGGATACTTTCATAGCTACCCATGACTTCAAACTAATGTAAGCATCTGCCATAGGCTTTTGGGTGGTTCTGGGGATTGAACTCAGGGCCTTGCCCTTGCTGGACAAGTGCTCTACCGCTGAGCCACAACCTCTAGTTGAGCTCAGCCCTACAATTCTGTTTCCACTCCAGAAGGTGTGACGGTGCTCATCAGTTGCTGAAATACTTACGCTGTCATCCAGTCACCAAGGGTCTGGGTGGAAAAAGAATAAATGAAGGGAAGAAAATATTTATTCATGCCTGCAATATAGTAGAAATTTCTCTCTGCTCCTTCCATATATCACATTCTCTCTTTATCATTATTCATGTGTTTATTTCCTTTGGGAGGCTATAAGTTTTCAGAGCACATAAAATCTACCCCATTTATCTTTGTATCTCCTAATGTGCAAGTATATTACAATGTGTAAGTATATTACAATGTGCAAGTATATTACAACACAGATCAGCAACTTTTAGCGGTTCCTTATTACTAGTACACTGAGAAAACGTGAACTCTACAATATGTCTCTGCCTTCTTAAATTCCTAACTTCTTTCCTAATATTCTCCCATGTATAGGCTAAGCTCAAAACTGCAAGAAAGAAAGACTTCCTAGTTTCATCTCCATTTTGCATAATTAAATTGCAGGTAAAGGTATAGATATATAGATAGAAATAGATATGCAAATATTATCTGTCAAATTTTAGATCTAAAACATCACCCGAAGTCTCAAGTGTTTGGAAGGTGGCTGGATCACAGGGCGCTGTACTCATTGGTGGATTAATCCGCTGGTGGGTTCACAGCTGAATGTGCTGTTGAGAGGTACGGTCTGATCAGAAATGTCTGGCCACTGTGATCTGGAAGGGTGAAATCTTGCTCCCTGCCACCCTACACACACACCCACTTCCTGGACACCATGGATTCAGCAGCTTTCCTCTGCTGCGCCATACCACCATACTGTTTCTGCGCTGGAGACCAGCCTACCATGGACTACAGCCCCTGTAAACCAAAATAGAACTTTCCTCCTTTAAATTGCAGGTGTCAGGTATTTTGACCTAGCAACAGTAAAGTGACCAACACAGTATCATAACATAGTATGTAACATAACTGACTCATAGACTTAGAATGTTTTCCCCAGAGTACAGATGGATACCTGCTGAGTCTTTCGTGCTCTCTTATTACTATTGCTGCCCACAGTAAAGGCAGCTGCTATGCTTGAGAATTAGATTTCACATATATTTATTTACATACATCCAACTCTAGAATAAGAAAATGATTTCCTAGTCACCAAGACCACTGTGCAATGCACTGTAACTTACCTCTAGGTTTCTCATTATTATCTACCTAAAACAGTGAGTTCCTTCTCAGATCACTGCTTCTTAATGTTCATCTTAAATAACATCTTCTGCATGAGGCTTTTCCTGATTTATTGTTTTAGTAAGAGATTCCATGCCATTTTGTTTTTATCTCTCTTTTTAGTATCTACCAGTCTGCTTTACAATGCAGACATCTGTATACCTGCTATCTGTATTAACAGATACAATCCGTTCAAAAGCAGAACTATCTTAACCGTTTTAAACAATTCTTTGATTTACTGATAGATAAATAGGTAGCTTATTTTTTAAAAAGCAGGTGTTACACTATCTTATTCTGTTTAGTTCCTGGAGCAGTTTCTATAATCCCCAAGTTGGAGTTACTATCTTTCCACAGTTAACAGACCATGTATGTCCCTTTCCCACCAACAGATACCTGCCAGGACCCCAGCTGACCTCAAATACACCTCCCTTCTAAAGCAAGCATATCCACACCGCTTCCTGCCAGTGAGCCCAATTGGAGCTGGACGTTTCCAGTTAGGAGCACAGTAGCACACAGCTTTACAGAGCAGCTCAATCAGTCTACACAGCATCTTTGCCCTGAAGAGGGGCCACCTGACAGCGAGCCGAGATGCACTCCATTGATAGGTGAGGAAGGGCTGTGTTTGGCACCTCTGTTGCTTGAAGAGGGGGTGCTCATGGTCTCACGCACAAGGCCCCAGCTCAGGTTCCTGGTCCACCTCGTCCAGCAGAGCCATAGGACTGAGGAGAGGCAGCTCGCTTCATCGGCTTGATCATCCGCTCACCCCCTAGTTAGTGCACAGGAGGGAAGGACCCTGAAGCTGACAGGCCCACAAAGCTCTACTCCAGTCCCTAATGTTGTAAACCAGTGTTGCTGCTGCCCCGAGTTCCAATCACACAGCCTTGTCCTTCCTTCCAATATCATCCTGCCCCTCAGACCAGCATGGCCTTTCACCATTCCAGAAATGAGAACCCTTTGGTCTTTTTTCTCCATTCCTTATTCTTGATCACATCTCGCCTTCATCTCCCCCAATGTCTGTTCCTTGTAGCATGAACAATTTTCCTATAGCCAATAAGACCTCAGTGTATCTGAGACTTATACCCTCACAAAATCTCACTAATGCTTTGAGGTATTCTGCTATTATCAAATCATGGAGTAGCACTGTCCAAACTTAGTCGAAAGAAATGTATTTTTCAAAGAGTGACAAAATATTTTCTCAACCTCCTCAAATAAAAACAAAAACAATCCCTCTGTGTATTATGGTAACAATTTCCCCAATTATCCCCCTTCTCTCTCTTTCCTGCTAACATTACAAACTCTCCTGTCAAGGTGCCTTTAGAATCAGGAGGAACAGGCCTCTGACTCCGCCTTCCGAGACAGAGATATTTAACTGCTTGGAGATTTTTGACATCAGGTGGCCTAAAAACTTTTTCAATTATATTCAAGAAATACACTGTATACTGCATGTTTATGAACAGAGGCTCGGGTTTCTAATATTGGGGAAAAAAGGCAGCAGACAGGACTAATACAATGAGACAGATTGCAGTCCAAATCTAATTCAAAACTCACTGTGACTGAGGGAGCCTGAAATAGTAAAATGTAATTGCCAAATTAAGCAAATTAAAGTTTTCTAGGAATTCATAGGAAAAATTTCCAATATTTCTCTAAATGGCAATGTCTCTCTATACTTCTGCCTCTCATCTATCCTATATGAGTTATTTTGATTTTCTCATATAACTGAAAGATTTAATTTATAAAATTAAAAAAAAATTAAATTTAATTTAATTATAAATTTAAACTATAAAATTAAAGAAAAGATCGACACCCTCCATGACAGGGTCTTGCCTGTCATTTTTCTTTCCCTTTAGATTTCAGCTAGAAAATAATTCTAATTAGTCAAAGGACTGATCTTCCCCTATTTTTGCCCCTAGACCATTCCTTCAGAGGGTTCATTTCTGAAAGGTTTAAATTGCAGGTAAGCGTTACTCTCTCTTCTTTAATTCCATTTGCTTTAAGTATTTGTTTTATGTCTTGAGCTGTAAATCATTTCACTTTAACTCAGAGCTCTACAATGGAATCCATATAACTTGCCTCATCCCTGACTCCAACATATGACCTAGCTGATTCCAACTGGCATTTTTTCCTCCTACACTCAACACACCACACACATGTAACTAGGGCCAATGCGAAGCAAAATCAGACTGTGTTTTTTTGCTTATGTACCTAATTACTTGGAGGGGGGTAAATTAAAAACACCATATATATTAAAATGCAGGCTGAACTCCCGAGCCTGCCATTTATTAATTTATATAATCTCGAGCAGGACTCATTCCTCTCAATTTTTGTTTTTCTATTCTGAGGATGGTGACCATAATATATTTTTTCTTTATAAACACAGTGTTACAAGAGCATATTTGTAAGAGAACCTTATTAATTGTAAAGCAGTCTAGAAATAGAAAATATTGTTACTGTAACAGTAATAATTATTAAGACTCCTTTTCAAGGACGCAGAGCCTTGCTGGCACTTTAGTCCCATGCCCTAGAGATCCTGGCCTGGTCAGGTCCCCTGCGGTCCCCAACCCATCACCTAGACCCGAGTCCAAAGCCACAGGCTGAGAAACAGGGGCAACATCAGCCTGCGGCCAAGAGTCAGAAGCGAGATGCTCAACCCGACAGGACAACACGAGGAAGGCAGCAGCAGAACTCGAGATCAGTCACTTTTGAAATAGGGAGAAGATGAGATTTTATTGAAGGTGACAGCAGTTAACACGAACAAAAGAAATAAAGGTGGGAAATTTCTTAAACCAGAATTCCTGGACCTCGTGCCTTCTGCTGACAGACTGTTACTGCCATCGCGTCGGAGAGTGTCCACGGGGAGCGCCGTGCTGGGCGGTCAGAGCACAGCGCCAGAGACTGTCTGGGCCGGGGAGCAGCCTGACCAAGGTGCACGAACAGCAGCCTGAGGCGTGAGAGGCAGACATGGCGGGTCCAGAAACACCAGAGTGGTGGATCATTTGATACTGAGTTTTTTAAATACAAGTTAGAAGCATTTAAATTGGAGATTTTTTAGACATGAAATATTCTAGGTAGTACTGTGATCTTTTGTACAAGACATATTGGAATCCAATTCTCCTATCTTATTATCTGTTGATCTTTCCCCCCAAAGCCTCATGCAGTCATAGATGGGCTTTTTCAGAGGTGGCTGAATCTAGTGTGTGATGCTGGGATTAAAGGTGTGTGCTTACTGAATCAATCCACTGATTGGTTTGGCACCGCTCTAATCCAGATAGCCTGGATAAGTCATAAGGAACAGAAAGAGGCTTGTAGGTACCCCCTGCCTGCCTTGCTGCCTTCTGCCTGTCTGCCTGCCACCCTGCCTTGGAGCCAGCTGATTGTGGAGTGAAACTTCTACAAAGTGTTATCTAAATAAAGCTGTCTTCCCTTAACTTTGGGTATTGGGTATTTTGTCTCAGCAACAAGAGAACAGTAACTAAGACATTATCTCTCCAAATTATTCTTAAATACAGTGAGTATTTATTCTTAAATAAAGTGCCAATAAGTATCAATAGAAGTATTGCCACTTAGAAGAAGAAAAGTCATGGTGTTTATTTTACTATGTCATGAATCATACCAAAAATCATATAAAAATCCTGTAACGTCCACCTCCAAGCTTACTATGAGGATATTTATTTCTTTTATCATGAAGGTTGCTTTTATTGGGCTGGGAGCATGCCTCAGTGGTACAGTGCTTGTCTACATAAGTGAGGCTCTCATCTGTTCCCCAGCACAACAACAGGAAAAGAGTTAGGAAGAATCATTTCAATGTAATTATTATGAAAAATGCTATTAACAATATATTCATCATATGTAATGAATATACCCATGGATATGCTTTTTAAATGTAGATGTTGTTAACACAATTTGAATAAGTAAGGGGTTTCTATTGTCATTTTTATTATAAAATTTCCATGACTGAAAACTTTGAAGCATCTACACTGTCATAACTCCAGAATCATGTTAATGTTAGTTGAACAGTAGGACATGAAAGAAAGATGGGAACAAATATAAACATGTTTACCTGTATGTCTCTCCACATGTGTACAGCCATAAACATTCTGTGCTATGTGCTTTTCCACTTCTCATATGTCATATTTTATATATTTTTTTGTATTTGCTGTTTTTGCTGAACATTGTTTTCCAGATTAATGGGTATTATATTTTTCAATTATACCTTCTATAAATATCTAGTATTCTCACTTGTATTTGACCTTTATTTTGCATGTCTACAATGTTTATTTTAAATACGGTCATATTTGTAAGTCTTTTCTTTTATCCTTTGTATTTTCTGTATTATTAATAAACCATTAAAAAAAAAAGAACAACAATATGTCCCAAACTCTAATGTGTGATTGGATCAAAGTGGATAAGGACACTATATTCATTAGCAGATTAAACCATAGATGAGTTAAAAAAAAAATGTTTACTCTATAAACATGATAATAAGCTTCCTCTCATTTGATGGGTACATATTTCACATGTGCAGTGCTTTTGCTATTGTTGTCCTGGGCTGTCTGAGGTGCACCAAAAGGATTATAAACTCTGCTCTTCACCGTTGATCTCACACTTGTGGAGGCAGAGACATCTGCAGTCAAAGAGCTGGAAAATCTGGAGTCTAGGAAATATCTATTTCCTGGGTCATAGACAGCATGTTCTTTCGTGTTTAGGTTACAGCTTACATCTAGATGTCCGCCCAAGATTGTGTGTTCATGGTGGGTTTTAGGGAGGTGGCTGGATCATGGTATGTGGTACTGGATTAGTCAGCTGATGGGTCTGCAGCGAGGTGTGATGGGAGGTGAAGCCTGGTGGGAGAAAGTGGGTCACCGGGACATGGCCTGGCGGTGTATGTGGGTATTCTTCCTCTTTCCCTCATGACTTGCTGCTTCCTATCCGCCATGCTGTGGGCTGTTTCTCCTCTGCGAGGCTGCCCTGCCTCAGAGTCAGCTGACTACGACTCAAACCTCTACAAACCGAGAGCCAAAATAAACCTTTCCTCCTTTAACTTCTAGGCGTCAGGTGTTTTGTACAGCAACAAAGAAGTGTAAACAATCCTCCCAAGGTGGAAGGAATGGAGGCCTCCCTCTCATCTCTTTTACATGAACGTTAATCCCAAGAGCATTCCTCTTCCACCTTAACCATGTCCTAAAGGTCCCAAGACCATCCCTCGGGGTAGGATTTCAACACATGAAGTTAAAAAAGGATGCAAATTTTCAATCTGTAATAATTCAATTATTTATTTTTCTACATATAGGAAAGAATCCCAGACAAATGGAGGCAGGGCCCTTATTACATCTTCAGCTATAAGAGCAAAAAATGTTACCTTTCTTCTTTAGTCCATGTAAACTGGGTTTCTGTTAGTGTACCTGAATAAACTAATGAGCGGAAAAACTCAAGGAAATCCTAAATTCATGAAGACTTGGTTGAAGTCCCAGACACTTTTCTATCTAAACTCTCACAGAGTGTACGTGGCAGTTTGCACCATAGAATACAGTCACCTGCCTGACTCTTAGTCCCACTAATGATTCTGTGTTCCTTGGGCAGAGGCCCCACATCCTATTCTTCTCACATCTTTTGTTAGAACTTTCTCTTGGGTACATTAGGCACTCAAGAAATGTTTCTCCAGTTCCTAAGTGAGCCAGCGACCACAGCGGAGAGGACAAAGGGGTCGTTACTCTCGTTTATGTTTGTCCCTGACGCACTGAATCGCCTCTGGTGGTCTATGTTAGTCACCAAGCTGAAAACCGTAAAGGTCACAGTGTTGAGTGGCTGCTCTTGGCGCTGCTTCCCTAGAAAAGGCTTCCGGAAAATGTGACAGCATCCAGGCAGCCTGGGAACCTCAGCCGGCTGCTGCGGCTCCGCACAGCCAGAGAGAGACAAGGACAGCAAACAGAGGTGGTGCCGGGGCCGGGTGTCAGGACCCACCCAGGAGCCACATGTAGCCGGTGCTGGCCCAGAGCAGACCGCGCTTGGGGGAGCTGGGATCCGAGCAGCAAGGACGGCCGGAGGCTTTTAGGGGAGTCAGGAGGTAAAGGGCAGTCAGACTGAACGAAATTAAATTAACTCAAGTAATACTTCTGGATTTTTAAAGTCCTGTTGGCCTCTCCTGTCGGAATCCCGAGGCTGTTTTCTCTCCATTCCTGCCTCCTGATCCGCAGGCAAAGGCCACGGGAGGACAGGAGGAAGCTGCTCTTCCCTCCTCGCTGCCAAAAAGTATTTAAATGTCTAACGAGCACATCATGAACATTCTTTTTTTATGCCTGAATTTCTAGTGTGTAAACAAAATACACCATCTATCCCCCTCCCCACCCCCCACCTTGGGAGATACGAAATATCTTTGAGTTAGGTGGTAGCCTGGCAAATGAGAGGAGATAATGGGAAAAATAGGAATGTCTACGCTGGTCCTCTCACATCCGCTCAGCACGACAGCCCGCGGTTGTTTGGAAAGCACCCTCCCTGTCTTGTGGATTCTCTGTTTGGAATGGTTCTCCTCAAACTGAAGGGACTCGCAGCTTGCCGACCTTAACTCCTCCACTTCATCCCTTCCCACTCTCCAACACACGTAATATTAAAACCAGTTAAAACAAAACGGTAGTTTTCATAATATTTTTAATGGATCAATCTTTCAAGATTCTCCTTTTCATTGTGTCCCGCCTCAGAACAGACTCTTTCTGCACGTACTTGTCTAGTGACACCCTCCAGCACTAGCTAAGAGCGCGCTCAATTAACAGCCATGCCCAACACATTAGATGGAGGTGAGCCCGTGGACGATCGGCCGATGTTTGCCCAAAGATTTCCACTACACTGAATAAACACAAGCCCAGCCAAATCTCTAGAAATGACACTTATACACTATGCTAGACGACACTGAAGACATTAAGGTCTGACTGCGGGCAAGCCTGCTAATGTTCTTCTCAGTAGTGTTGAACAAAATTAGCCTTCCCAACTGGCCAGACTGGTTTGCAACTTAACTGATACGCCTTTCAAATGCTAATCATTTAATTTGCCCTCACAGGTCCTCAGCACACACAAGCAGCTCACCTGCAAACACAACAAAGGCCTATGCTGCTGAAGATGGAGCAGACAAATGTTGGTCCAGGACAAAATGGGACTTGGGTTAGGGCTTTTGGACTGGTATACATAACAGAAAGTTACAGATATCAAAAGCTGCTATTGTAATGAGAGGGGGTAGAATTGGAAATTTAAGGAAAACGAGATCAGTAATTTATAAAGAACTCAGTATTTGAAGAGAGTCACTAGAATTTGATTACTAAATCTGATATTTAGTAAATCCAAATTTTCTGATCCAATAATGGCACTATGGAAAGAAACAGAATGTCCAGTTTCCTTCCCCAATGATTCAAAGTATTAAAGAATGGGTGGAAAATAATTTATTACCAACGTTTTATTTATTACTAGTCTTGCTTTCCTGATTGGGAGGAAGGCATGCTCAATCCTCTCTTTCTTTGGGACTTCTGCATTTACTCTTGGAAACTAGAGACCTTTTTAACTACTGGTAAGACAACATTCTCCAAGATTACTATAAAAACAAGAACTAACAAAAATCTTCCCTCCCCTTACATCTACAGAGAAAAGCCAAAACTGCTGCTACAAGTATTAATTCTAACCAAGTAGTCACATAACAACCTGAACTTTAAAGTCCCATAAAAATAACTCTGGATCTTTGAAAAATTCTGATGAAACCTCTTGATCTAATGTGTGGCTGGTGGTCATTTGCATTCTCTCCTGAAGATGAAGTGCCTGGCAAATCTCACTTTTTACATAGGACTTGAGAACATACTTTTACAAAGGAAGATGGATTTCCGGGGAAAGAATTACGTAATGCTGGTCACTGAGCCTGCAACAAATTTTGAAAAGGGAAAAATTAAATTTTAAAATCATATTCTTGAAGACATTGTAGAGCTGATGAAGCAGAAAGGAGTAAGATATACTAAAATTTCAGAGACAGAAAACCATCATTTGCCACCTTTTGCCCTGAAGGTATTTGCCAAGATTAACATAAGCAAAAAAATAGGATTTATATAACCAGAAAAACTCTTGTAGGAGAAATAGAAATCAGCTAAAATCTGGAGGATATTATTTTTACAACTTCATTTCGGCAAAATTGCTGAAATGGTCAAAACTATGCAAAAAGAAATAGAGCTTCCTAAGGCTGTAAACTAGTCCAGAGGGCTTCGTTGGGGAATTCTACTGTAGGAAAAAAAATAATAATAACAGAACTAAATTTACACAAACTCTTTCAGAGAAAGAAAAAGACACTTTGTAATGTGTTTTATGAGATTGGCATAACTCTGATACTAAAATTTGAAAATGGCATTATAAGAAAGAAGAATTACAGGACACATCTCCCCTTGTACACTGAGGTAAAAATCTCCAACAAAATGTTAATAAATAGAATCCAGTGATGTACATATTTTTTAAAAAGCATGACCTATAATAAATATCTTATGATCTGGGAGTAGTTTATTTCAGGAATATAGTGAGAGTATAACATTCAAAATAGCAATATAATTTACTACAGTCATTGAATAAATGAAAAACTCATGCAATCTTTTTATACCATAAAAAGGATTTGATAACAATTTAAGAGCTATTAACAAAAATACCTGAGCAAACTATATAAAAATTATTTTAGGGGCTGGATATTTAGCTCAGTGGTTAGAGTGCTTGCCTCACAATCACAAGGCCCTGAGTTCGATCCCCAGCACCAAAAAAAATTAAAATTAAAAAATTTTAATTTAATAGAATGTTTACAAGGCATGTTAACCTAAAAGGGTATTTAATACTGATTCTCTTCTGCTCGGTCCCAGTCCCAGACCCACAGAACCCGTGAACACAATAGCACATTGTCTTATACCACTGTGTCTTGGCTAATTTGTTAGGAAGTCTTCAGTAAGAAACTAGAGTAAACATTAATTGAACATCAAAAGAGGAATACTTAACAGTGACATAGTCAACACTTGAGTTAAGGACTAAGACAAAGGATCATGAATTCCACTCGGTATTATTCTGGAAGTCTAGTGCGACAACACAAGAAAAAACACAACAGGAAAATTAACAGAAGACAATCATTAATCTCAGGTGACACGATTGTACAGAAAAACCCAAAGAAAACAAATGGTGAGAATTAACAAATGAGTTTGTAAAGGACACCTGTGTTAGCCAGGCTTCTCCAGAGGAACACAGCCAAAAGGACGCAAGGAAGAAGGGATGTCGTACACAGGCTTGTGCCACAAGAGGCTGACAAGGCCCTGAGGAGTCTGAGGTGGAGCTCAGAGAAGCTTCACCTCCTCAGTCCGGAAACTGGAAGCCTCAGGACAGGAGAGACAGGGATACGCTCCCACTGGAGGCTGGAGGCTGTGTGCCCGGCAGAGAATGCGCAGGACTCAGAGTCTGATGTGTGCAGGCCACAGCAGCAGGAAGAAAGCTCCCGCAGCAGTGGAGGTGCAGAGCGAGCCTCTGCTTCCACTGTCACTCTGGACCTAGCCTGGGTCCCTTCCGTGCTGAGCAGGGTGCTTTCCATTCGCCCCATGCCACAGCCCAGCCCTCCAGCCTCACCATCACAGCCACAGGCACAAGCGAGCTGTACCTATTTTCCCGCATCCCTCGATCGAGACACCTTGGCCACAATAATTAACCATCAGGCCTCTGTAGACAAATCAATGCACAAAAGGTAGTCGCTACATAGTGGTGAAATTATTGGAAATAAACCTTTTAAACAAAATTTACAATTGCATTGCAAACATCTTTTACCAAGAAATAAATCTAGCAAGAGCGTGTGAAAATGATATGCAAATTTCTACAAATGGTACTGAGGTACATTTTTTATGAAAACCAAGTAAATTAAGAGATATGTCATGGTGATGGATAGGAAAACTAAATTAAAAGGCAAGTTTTCCTGAAATTGAGTGGTAGATTCAATGTAATCCTAAACCCAATCAAAATTCTGGCAGGAATTGTTTTCCCAAGGAA
>PVJO010015224.1:0-45634 GCA_004026905.1 Hystrix cristata | reverse complement strand
TGTTTGCCAAAGGTTGATGGGTTGGAAGCTTGGTCCACTGTGTGGTGGTATTAAAATGTGGATATTTAAGAGATGAGGCTTAGAGGAAGGAAATTAGGCTGCCAAGGGCACTGCCCTTAGAAGGGATTAATTTTAATCTATAGTGTGGGATGTTAGTTCCCACAAGAATGGATTGTTATTAAAAAAAAAAAAAAAAAAAAAAAAAGGAGCCTGGCACCGAAATACTGTCTGGCGTCCTGTCTCATAATGAGATCTTTCCCTTTCACACGTGCTTTCACCATGATACCACCCACTATGCTGTGATCCAGCCAAAGGGCCCCAACCCAGGAACTCGATAGATGAGACTACCAGATCTTGGGCTTTCAACTTTCAAAACTGAGTTAAATAAATCTATTTCTTTATATGCTAAAAACCTCAGATATTTTGTGAAAGGAACAGACAATGGATTAATATGCTTGGGAAGGACTTCCAATGAATTACAAAGGATTCTCTGTCACAAGATTTTAAAGTAAATTCTCATGTGGAGTTCTGAGCCACATACCAAAAAGTAAATTATCACAGAGAGTTAGGAGAAGATCCAGGTCCATCGAGCAACCTGTTCTTTTGTTTCTGTTTTTAGCAGCACAATGAGTTTGCTTGTCTCATGCTAAGTTATTCACACTGTTTGGATCCCTATGTCCTTACAAGAACATGTGTATCTCTCAGAGGGCTGGTCTGTGCTAAAGGAACTCCCTGGTGAGGGACTGAATATCCAGCTCATGTTCCCAGCTCAGTGGAAACCTCAACCTGGAACCACTTTGAACCTGGTGTTCTTACTTATCACAGCCTGTGCATGTGGAAGAGAAAAATAGGAAGGTGATCGAGAGAAAGATACGTTCTCACCTAGCTTTGTGAAGTGCTCCAAAGTCCTTCATCAGTTCTGCTGGTACTTGATAGCATTAGCAAGGAGTACTGAAGTGCCTATACTTTTGGTTCCACAATTCTGCAACTAGTATTCTTGACATAATAACCATGAAGTGTGCAAGATGTACATTAAGTATTATTTAAAATAGAAAAAAGGGTGACTGGGGATTTAGCTCAGTGATTAGAGTGCTTGCCTTGCAAGCACAAGGCCCTGAGTTCAATCCCTGGCACCACAAAATAAAATAAAATAAAATAAAATAAAATAAAATAGAAAAAAGGGATGGAGATAACTAAGTGTCAGTTGTCATGCGGATGCTTAAATAAAAGACAGCATGTTTACATTATGCCATATTTTATAGCCATGAATAGCTGTACTGCAGTGTTGGGTTTGGGTTAAGCGTGTTGCACATTTGTGGGAGGAGAACTGGTGTCTATGCATGTGTAGAGACAGGACAGTTCAATGTGACTTCTTCAGGAAGTGAAAGGACAGGCATGAAATTAACAGAACTTCTAACTTTAAATACATCTCTGATGTATTAACTCTCACATAAGCATATATCATTTTATTAATTAAAATAAAAATTTGAAACTCTATAAGGTGTCAGAGTTAAAAATCTCAGCTGTCTGGATAAAGCTCTAATTAGTCCCCAATCGTTCCTAAGATAAACTTCCAGAAAGAAGGCAGTATAGAATTTGCCTGGCCTGGTAAGAAAGACATGAAATAACTGTCCTCTTACGATTAAAGGGGGAAAAAGCATTGATTCCAACTGGTACAGGGAAAACCAGTTAACACGCCCAGTGGAGCCCTATTCCAATGTCAAATTGACCAGTAATTTATTTCCCCTCTACCTTGTGCTAATTGGCAATTTACTAAAGAAGTACAGGCCGCACTATGCCTTTTATCAGCAAGGAAATTTTGCCTACCCTGGTCTTCAGAAACTTCCTCTAATAAGATTTCAGCATAAGCCAATCTAGCACTACCCACAAAGAAGCTTGAGGCTGAGAGAGCTGAGGTTTTGGGACGTGTGTGCCAACAAATCCCAAGGGAGATAAATAGTCCCTAGCCTTGCAACTCTGCCCTCGATTCAGATACATCTCTATACGTCTGACTGGATTCAAAGTCAAGTCAGAGCTTGCAAACTTGAAGGCTGGAACCTTGGGCCAAAGCTTTCATCACCACAGACATTTGCTCTTACTATGTCTAGTCTGCTTCCCCAGAGACTCAGACTAGAAAAACAGCATCTGGCTCTTGGGCTCTTCTCCTTCTAGAAATGGAAGTAGCACAGAATCTTTATACAACTATATGTAATATATAAAAATATTAAATAAAACATAGCTTCAAAATTCCCAGGAAATACAAATAAGCTCTGTTACGACTTGGCATGTATTCTTTTGAATATTTCCTATGCAATTATAGGTATATGGGCATATAAACAAAAAAAAACTACATATATAAAAGACTTTAACAAAATAATTATGCTATTTGATAGCCTAGGTTCTTTTAAATAATATATCCCACACAGTTCCCACTTAATCAGCCTGAAAATATTTATACCATCATTCTAATAGCAATAGTATATGCTTAAATTATAAATTAATCCTAAATTGATTTATATTAGGATATTTCCTCTTTATCTCTGTGATCTACTGCAGTTTAGTAAACATCCTTGCACATCTAGTTTTTACATTTGCCCAGCAATTTAGTTCAGTCACATTCACAGAAGAATTGCAAGATACACACCAAACTGACCTTCAGAAAAGGTATACCTGTTTATAGTTCTACTATTTTATTTACTTATATTCCTTTAGCTACTTTATCCTATAACTTTGGCCACTTGGTGGGTTCCAATATTTAAAATAGTAAATAAATTTTGTGGTCTTGTAGTCACTGGTTAGTAAACTTTCATAGTTTCCATTCAGTATCACCATGGTCTCAGTTTATTTTCTGAACCCCACTTTTCACATCCCTGGTCTTTCTTCTTCTTGGCTGACCTTCTTGACTTTCTTCCATATCTCTGCATATGCCTCTCATTAAACATTATGGAACTTTTTAATTACAATCAAAACATCTCTAATCAATTCACACTTCATCAAAGATAAACATAATACAGCTTCTATAAACTGACTATCCAATAAAAAGGAAAAATATACATTGAGAGAGTGAAAGGTGAATTTTGGCAGTGTAAAATGA
The DNA here is from genome assembly GCA_004026905.1 of Hystrix cristata. NCBI lineage: Eukaryota > Metazoa > Chordata > Mammalia > Rodentia > Hystricidae > Hystrix > Hystrix cristata. Next base: position 42,540 of record PVJO010015224.1, on the reverse strand, counting down.
TTTAAATAACAAAGTTTGTAGCTTGTGAATGAAAAAAAAAGGCTTGCGTTATAAGGGAAATAAATTGGCAAGTGTTTGAATATTTTGAAACTTGTTATGTAGATGAGTTTCCTGATAGAGTGGTCAGAAAGAAAAGTAGAATTTGTAATGTTATATCTATTTTATATTATGGGAAAGATAATACGGGCTGAACATCCCTAATTCTTGGAACCAGTGGTACTTTATATTTTTTTCAAATTTTGAAATATGCATACATACATAATGAGATATCTTGGGGATAAGACCCAAGTCTAAAAACAAAATTTATTTATGTTTCATACATACCATATACATGTAGCCCGAAAGGTGGAAAACAGATAGGCATTAAATCATTTGGAAAGTGAATTCCAGTGTTGTACAACAGAAAGGGCCCCAGGCAGAGTGTCAGGTCAGACCTACTTTAAGTAGCTATGTGACCGCTGCCTACTCTTCCAGGTTGAACTGGCTTCGTAAAGAGATTTCATGCATGTGACATTTGTTTACAGAGTTTTTGCACATAAAAATCAAGTCAAGATTGAGTTATCGGGATTAGGGTGGGCCCTAACCCAGTACAACTGATATCTTTTTAAAAGTGGAAAAGACACAGAGACAGAAACACACAGAGAAGTGGGCTCTGCTGTGATGGGAATAGAGAAAGGACTCATGAACTTCAAGCCAAGAAACACAAAGGATACTGGCAACTACTAGAACCAGAACAGAAAGTGTGGCCCTGCTGACACGTAGATCTCAGTCTCTGGTCTCCAGGACTGTGAGAGAATGTTTCAGTTATTTTAGGACACCTCATCTGTGATTGTTATGGAAGCCGTAAGACACTAATGCACCATCTTGTTAATCACAAAGTGTGCAATTAACAGAACTGCGAGCATGCTCGCAAATATTTTCACTTGATCCTCAGTAACTGAGTCACTATTTTTCTCCTTTACAGGGGAAGATAATAAGAGCCATGAAGGTTAGAGCACGCCTTCAAAACCACACAACCAGAAAGAGGTGCAGATGCGCAGTTCCCACTGTGTTCCGATTCCCGCCCGTGCCACTCTGCCTCTGTGAACCAAGCTGAGTCTATTTCCCAAGCTAAAGTGAACTGGACTTCACGAAACTTCTCAGGCTCCATCCTAGACTTGCAGAATGAGAAATCCTAGCTTTGGGACCCAGTAGTCTGCGCTTTCTGAATCTTTCCATGATGCTGAATTAGGCTGACTCTAAGGATCACTGCTCTAGGGGAGCTCAGAGAAAGAAGCTTCACCCATAGGCCAAAGAAGCCTTGTGAAAGAATAACACTTAAATGGAGTTCTAATGATAAATAGAAGTTGAAAAGCCAAGGAAATGGAAAAAGAACACTTAGACAGAGGAAACATCATATGCAAACATACAGAAAGCACAGCACATTCATCGAATTATAAATGCTTTATAGAATCATAAAGCAAAAAAACAGACCTTGAGCTTGCAAAGGTGGGTAGGATTTGAGAGGGGGTATAGACTCCGCTATATGCTGTAGGTCTGTTGTGTCCTTTATTTTTAAGTGTGAACTTGGAATTATTGACAGTTACTACAAATAGTTTGGATATAGCTTAATGTCTCCCCACCAACTCTTCATTTGTTGAAATTTCATCTCTAGCATGAGGTAATAAAGGGGTGGAAATGTAATCAGACTACGTGTTTAGAGGAGGGAACTATGAGAAGTAATTCGGATTAGAGAACCTCATTAGGATGGAGCCCCCAAGACTGAATAGTGGTGCCTGTATGAGATGAGGGAGCAAGACCAGACACAGGAACATAATACACAGGTTTCTTGCCTCTCACCACGTGGTACTCTGCACCACTTGGCACTCTGCCAGCAAGACCATCACCAAATGAGACCCCTAGACTTCACATTTCCACAACCATGAGCCAAAATAAATCTTTTTTTTACAAGGTAGAGTGCCTTAATTCATCAGAATAATGAAGAGCAGACTAACACAGTGCTTTGTGAGAAGGGGGTTCCACAAAAAATATGCATGAGAAGCAATACAGCATATCTACTCACACCTTTAAACTCACAAGACACACTAACACAGTAAAGATCAAGAATTCCTATAGTAAATTAAATTATTCAGCTTGATGTAGGCCAAAATTTTTCAGACTTAGAAACAGAATACAGTTTGCACTGGGAAACTATTAATGTCTTGATACATACTATCTATGTACACTAGAGTCATGGAGAACTTTTACAAGATGTTAATTTGGAAAGACTATATTTTTATTTTTAAAATATTTCTATCATGAGAGTGTGGTAGAGAGATGAAAATACAGAAAAAACTTGCCATGAAAAGAATAAACAGTAACATTGCTATTTTCAACTAGAATCAAAGTGAATGAAGTCACAATTTGGTAGTACATTACTCTCTCCAATCATATACAATGATACAACTACATGTTAAACATGAATTAAATAGACCACTAAGAGCTGTGACGTAGCTGTAAGGTCTGGGTTCAGCACTGCAAAATAAATAAATGAATAAGTAAATATCACACTAAAGGCTTGATCTGAGGTTAAGACTAATTGCCTAGTGAACTACCTTAGTGTTAGACTTATATTAATTGGATACTTGTCTGGTTTGGGAATCAGAGTGATACCAGCATCCAGAAATACTCCTTCCCTTTCAATTTCATTGAAAAGTTTGAGGAGTCTTGGCATCAGATCTTCCCTGAAGTTCTTGTAGAATTCAGCAGTGAATCATCTGGGTCCTGGGCTTTTCTTAGTAGGGATCACAGGTTAGAGTAAGGGCGCCACCAGCTCATCTGCGTGCTCAGGACAACAGCACATTTGCTGAACGGAGAACTGAAAGAAGACTAAATTGATAGGGTTCTAGAACTTTTGGCGTATCAAATAGACGTGAATGAAGAAATTCAAAAGTTATCAAAATAAAACACAATTTCGAGTTCAAGAATTGTTTGTATGTACATTGCTAGAACACCATTATATTCTAAAATACAATTCATAAGTAAGAGTAAATAGAGTCAACATTTCAATTACCAGAACACATCCATCTATATCTCATTTTCCTTCTTTGCAAAAACAGTGACTCAGTTCCTTACCTATCTGAAAGTGTTGCTATTTTTTGAAGAATAAGTGACATCGCCTCATTACTCTTTGTCATTCTCAAGCCAAAATACTTTAGATGGATCTCCAAGTGTTATCAATCTTTACATTTGTTGTCTGAAAGTAGTGAATGTGATTTATGCTGCTAATTATCACCTGATACCTATTCAATTAACACCATATAAACAACTTAGCAGAACTATTTTAATATTTCCTTTTAGCCTAAAATTCCCTTTAGAGATTGGATGTCGCATTAGTTTCCTAGGGTGGGCATAGAAAAGTATCACAGAGGGGACAGCTTTAACAATGAAAATTCACTTTCTTACAGTTCTGGAGATTGAAAGTCCAAGCTCAAGGTATCAGTAAGATTGTGTTTTCTGGTACCTCTCTCCTTGGCTTATAGATGTCATCTTTTCCTCGTGTCTTTGGAGTCTTCCCTCTGTATGCGTCTTAATCTCTTTTACTTATAAGAATATCAGTCATTTGAGACTAGAATCCACCCTAAGGGTCTCGTTTTCCCTTACTTCCCTCTTCTCTTTTTGTATTGAGCTACATTGCTAGCCCTTTTTTATTTTTTCTTTTGAGACAGCGTCTTGCTAAGTTGCCCAGGCTGGGCTTGGACTTGCAATCCTTGTGCCTCAGGCTCCTAGAGTCCTGGGATTTCTTTTTTTAGGAAAATGAAATTTATTAAAAATAAGTAAATAAATAAATTTAAAAGTCAGTCATGCTAGCTATATTCCAAGTGTTCAATAGCCACACTCAGCCAACAGCCACTGTACTGAAGGTGCAGATAGAGAACCTTCCTGTCATCACAACAATACAAAACCCTGCTGCTAGTTTCTACCTTTTCATGTGACGATACTGATGGCATGACTTTAAACACATTCATACTGCCAGAATGTTGAATGCATATTACATTTCCTGAAGAAATATCTTTGTCAATCAGGTACTAAATTATTGCACAAATAATCTTAACTTAGTAAGACTAGCCTGTGCTTACATACTACTTCATATATGTAATTCTTTCACCATTACAATGACCCTATGATGTTAGCATTACTCTTCCAATTTCATGAATAGATTAATGTACAGAAAGGCTGAGTACCCCAACACCCAAATCACACAGCTATTAAGACACAGAGCTAATCTAGAATCCAGGATATCTGGTCCCAGTGACTGTACTCTTAACACTATGCAAGGTGACATAAACTGATTGACAGCTGGTCAGCCATACTAGGCTTTGGTTCACTTGGTTTATCATTCACCTCCAGAATCTTCAGTGCCTACACCTGGTACCTGCTTCACTTTTCTGATGACCCTGTTGGTACCTGGGTCCACTGGTCCACCCAGAGACTCTAGGCTTCCACTGTGGTTACTAGCTAAGGAACTCAGGTGATAGGGCTGTTAAAATACAACCTGGATTCTAACCCTGACCTCATAATACATTCTAGGTACAGGCCTTTGTTTTGATCTTGTACAAGTTTCTCTGGGAGGGGCCTCTCCCTTACAAATGCTCTCCCCTAGAATCTAGAGAGTTCTCCCTTCTCCCTCTACCAATCCACTAATAAATGGGTTCCCAAGCACATTTTAGACAGGAGAATCAAGTAAGATAAGTTCACTAAACTAGTAAAAAAAAAAGTCTACAAATCACAAATGAATTATATATTATAAATTTTTATGTTTGTATAAACTTCCAGCATGGTAAAAAGCATGTAAATGCTCAAAACAAAACTTATTAAATAATGAACCAAATATTATTCACCTTGATCTGAAAAATGCTTCAAAATTTTTTTAGAATATGAATCATAATCAGGGGTTTATGATAGCAGTGACATAGTTCTAATTTGAGTTTGACAGCTTTGGGTTTTATCACAGACTCACATCTCAAGAAATTAGAAAATACAATTGATCATAATTTTTCACTGGTCCCAGACTTGTAAATATATCTACCTGTAAAAATTTGTCACTCTAAAATCAGTAATCACAGTGCTTGTACAGAGTTTATAGATGAACATGTGCAAAGAAGGAAAAATTTTGGACACCAGTACACATTCCCAGGTGAGGTTGAACCAAGCCATGCTCTGTCTTCTGGTTTCAACTTTCATACTGAGAATTGTGTCCTTTCCACATGTAATTTAGTGCTGCATGTTTTGTTTGTTTTTGTTTTTGTTGTTTTCTGTTTTTTGTTTTGTGCTGGGGATTGAACTCAGGGCCTTGCACTTACTAGGCACATGCTCTACCACTTGAGGTAGATCCCCAACTTTAGAATTTTGTTTTGCTTTGCATTTTTGTTCTTTTGATTGGTGATTCTGCTATTTAAAATACCTCAAGGATAGTGCTGAAGTGCTGTCCAGTCTTCCTACGTGCAAGAAGGTTGTGATGTTCTTTCAAGGGCAAAATATGTGTGTTTGATAATCTATTCAAGCATGAGCTGTAGGGTGCTGCCCATAAGACCAATGTTAGCAAAGAAACAATGTATGTCAAATAATGTGTCTTTAAATAGATAGGTACACAAAGTAAGCTTCTGTATTGATCAGTCAATGGTAATGTTTTGACCAGAGGCCTGCTTGGACCTAACCCTACATTTTCCCTTAGAGTAATGCCTCTATATTCACTAATTCCCAGTTTGCAATAACTTCAGAGACTATTACTGCCATAAATAATAAGAATCAACTGTGTATTTCTAACAGAATAACCACACACCAGAAAACATGTACTTCTAAAAAGCATATTAGCTATCAAGGAGCCTTTTCTGAGAAAATCTACAGCTCAAGCATTAAAATCCTCAAGTCATAATTTGGCCCAAAACTGATTTCATCAGTCCCCAAGCCACTGAGAAAACAAGATGCTCGGTAGTGGACTGTTGCTGAGGTCTATCAGAAGAGTTTGTCTTACAAGTACAAAAGTTCTGAGTACTTGTATAATAAAAAGTTGTGAGAACTTGTTGGTAAATTCTCATAATCTCAAAGGATAGTAAGATCAAAAGATAGTATTTAATTCACAGTCTACATAGGTGCAATGACTGATGAGGTGTCTTCCTGATGGGACCTGGGTTTCAGATGTGTGCTCCCTTTCTCTCTCTTGTAAACACACTATTGACCTGAAACCATTCAAATCTATTTAATATTCCATCCATCAATGAAGGCCAAACTGAAGTTTCCTTTAAAAAATGATTCATTTCCCTTTCCTCCCTTTTCCCCTCCCTCCCTCCCTCCTTCTTCTTCTTCAACTAACAATTACCCAGCAGCTAATACATGCTGGACACTGCTCTAAGCAGTGAGAATGCAGAAAGCAAGTCCCTTGATTTCCCTGGGATTCACTCAGTAGAAGAGAAACAGTACAAAGCAAGTACATAAAGGAAATGAACAGGATGCTCCAACACAATGACAGGGGACGGAGTAGCGGGGGGCAGGCTATTGTGCATGAGGGGTTGAGATAAGAGGTGAGACTCGGAGTTTAATGAAATCAGAGTCAGGAGCAGAGAAAGCTCAAGGTGGGACAGAGCTCTGAGTGTCCAAGACACAGGACAGAGGTGAGACTGGTACCCGTCTACTGGGGGTGCGGGGATACAAGAACTGAGGCACATGGCACATATGTTATTGTGTTAAGACAAAAAATATTCATGTATGAGTTTTTTTTCCCCTAAACTAAAACCTCAGCATTCAGGTTTAATTGCAGTGTTAGCACTTTGCAATAAGTAAGTGGGTTCTGGGTTGTAATTTGGCATTTATATCTAAAAGGTTCGCCATCACAGGGGTTGATATATGGAAAAATGAACAGGTGGCTCCAAGCAGTCTCCAGAGAAATAAGGTGAAAAAACAAATATGAAGAATGGAACCCAAGTGATAAAATTCTAATCTGATATTTGCTACCAAGAAACGAGTTCCATTTCGTTTTATATTTGTTTAAATTAACAAACTGAATGTCTTCCACAGAACTTATTTGGTCAAACAGGAAAAAAGACTCACCTTAAATTTTAAAGTAACAAATTTATGTAGCTATTAGGAAACACCAATACTTACAAAGCACATTAACAGTAACAGCAGTTAATAATAAGCAACATTAATAGTACTAAAGGTGATTTCTACGGCAACTCAGTAAATTAATTCTGTGCATATTATTAATTCAAGAGGTAGTGTTTCAAACTACAATCTCAACCCTTGTAAAAAATCAAAATATCCATTAAACAACTCAGTCACCTCTACTCTTTAATTGGTGGCTAGGTTACCATGGAGGATTCTTGTTCAGTTTCATTCTTGTGAATTTCTCTTTACCCTGCTGGAAGCTTCAGATCACACTCATGAAAAGCTCCTCTCCAGTATGAAGGTTCGTCTCACATTAATAATTATCACAGATATTATGTTTGATCTAACTGGTCTGTAGGAAATGAACTGCTCACCTTTTAGATTCAATAATTATGTAATATATCACAAAAGCAATTAGCTAAATAGCAGGCTAATATCTTGGGACTATTCATCCCGCTATAAAAGGTAATGGATTCCCTATTGACTAGTGAAATAAACCCTAAAGTCATTGCTAAGTATTATTTTCAGAGAGAAAGCCTTAAATTTCTCATCAATTAAATACAACCATTGCTCTTAGAGTCAAAGGTAAAATTTTAAATTAAAGTCTGTCCCATGCTCCCAGGATCCCTGAGCACCTTCCCAACACAACCTCTTAGGACGACTTGGGCTTGAATTTTTCACACTCTTTGACCTTGAAGATGGTCTCTAAATTCTCGGGGCCTGTGGTCTTATCCATAAAATGGCCTTACAGAGTTACTGTGTGCTAATGAGTTAATATATGCAAAAGCTAGCATATGAAACTTATCAATGAGCATTATCTTGACTAACAGACAGTGAGAGTAAATCTATGATTATAGATCCTTTCCTTCAAAGAAACTGTGCTGTTTTGTGGCCAAATCTAGCTGACGTGATTTTTTTCTGGTTTCCAATTTCTGCATGAAGCGCGAACACAAAGTCTCTTAGCATCACTTGGTCCTGGAAACATCAAGTGAAGCCCTTCATGTGATGTGACAATTGGGTCCAACCTCCCATAGCCCAAAGAACACTCAAAGATCAGAGTTAGCTAAAGGGTGAGAACACCTGAGGGTGGAAGACAATGAAATGGGGCCAAGAAACAAGAAAAGGTTGAGTCTCCTCTGCTCTACCTGCTTGCAGATTTTACTGTGATTGATCACTCCCCTTTGCCCTTCTCTCTTAGCCTGACATAGTGTGGTTTTTGTCTTCCAGCTCTTCACCTGAATGTGTTCTAGTGCAACAACATGTAATATCCGGCCCAGTACTTTGATCTTTGCATGTTTTATAATGAACAGTATTGTAAGTATCTTCACCCGGTTTTAAAATATTTAGCAAGCAGCTACTTTGGGCCAGTCTATGAGTTGGCGTATGACTTATGCTCTAGAAGCTCACAGCCAAAGGGAAGAAACTGTGTACAAATACAAACAATATGATTCTGTTCTAGTTTGCTTTCTATTGCTGTAACAGAATACCAGATACTGCATAATTTATAAAGAAAAGAAATCTATTTCTCACAGTTCTGGAGGCTGGAAAGTCTATTATTAAGGTGATAGTAGCTGGCGAGGGCTTTCTTGCCATTTAACATAGCAGAAGGCATCACATAGCAAGAGGACAGAAATGTGCCCATGCACATTCCTCTCCTCACGAAGTCACTAATTCGTGGCCCCACTCTCACAACGTCATCTGTCCCTAATTGCCTCCTGAAGGGCCCAGCTCCAAAATCAACATATGAATTTGAGCATTTTAGGACTAAGTTTGCAACCCCTGAATTTTGGGGACACATTCAAACCATAGAAGATAGAGAATGTATTATTAAGTAGATAAGTACGGCATGCTTTACACCCATTCCCTGCCAGTTCCACATATAACCACGTTCACAAAATGAATAAAGCTCTGAATTTAGACAGCTTGCCAACTTCATAATTAGTCCTGCCTGTTTTCAGCCAGCTCTTTCTTACTGAGCTTACTAAGCCTTTTTAATACCCTAATCTTTTCACTCGGAACTGTCTTGTCCATTTTGCAAGGAGTTAGGAAAAGAAAATCCAGCCTCTTTATCAAGACTGAGAAGACACTTCTTCTGATCTCCTTATTCACTGAACAATAGATAGCAGGATTCCAGCTCGCTTTCCTGATCGAGCTCTGGAAACATGGCCCACTCAGGGCAGAGCCTGATGACGCCCCCTGGGCATGTATTCTCCATCTCTGGGCTGAGGCATGTCTATCTAGCCAGAGGCTACCATGTCCACACACTCTGGCAGATGACTGTGATCATGAAGCCACTACTTAGCGAATGAAGGCAGGCAGCAGTGCCCTGTGTAATTTCTATACAACTGCAGAGAGTTGCTTACATCACTTTCTTCTTCCCCCTCTTCACTGGCCAGAAAATGGCAACACACTGCAGAAGCCCTTCTGGCCCTAATATATCCACCTATTAAAAACATCAAAGCCGCTTGAAGAACCTAGGTCCCAAGACAGCCTCATGGAGAATCACCATTTAATTTGCTCTCGGTTGTCTGGGTAGTCTGAATTGTTACGTGAGAGGGAAAGAAACTTCTAGGTTATTGAAACATTTTTGTGCGTCTCTTGGTTACAGTTTTGCTTGCACCAAAACTAATGTACCGGTGAAGACGACGTCATGATGGCTCAGCTAAGTAACAAACATATTGCTTCTCCTGTTTTCACAAGTTTGGCTCTCAGAATTCAAGGGCTAATTCATCACCAGGAAGCAAAATCGATGGCCATTCTAGCCCTATCTAAAAGCACCGAGAGGTCAGGATTTGCAGTTATTTTTCTGACAGTTTTGGAATGTCAGGAAAGGAGCCCACTAATTCCACATATATATAAACCATGAAAATATTGTTACACTTCTCCGTGTCATTTTTTTCAAGGATGTACACTCAGTGCTTCGGTGGATGTGAAATGTGTATAGGTAATTACTGGTAAGTACTTACAGAGTATTATGACAAGGACAACCATTCCTAAAACTCCAAATCTGAGATTTAAGGAATTGCTTGGTTTAAAAAGAGAAACGGTGTTATACAAAAATCCATTCATTCCTGTAATATGTTTAATAAGGAAAAATACAAATATATAAATCTCCAGCAATTGAGTAACTGCTAAGCAAATTATAGTAAAGCTTCTCTGGGATTTCATTAATATGTCAAATTTTATTTATAGTGCTTAAGAGTATAAAAACTCTGAATTACATGCCTAATGACAAAGCAAGTCAGAAAAGCAGGAAAATTTATTTATACTATTATTTTAATTATGAAACTTACTCTGTATCCATCAGAACAAAAGTAAGTGAAGAAATAGAAAACTTAGAGGTCGTAGGTTACAGGGATGATACTGCAGATGGAATGAATGCTCTTTCCACTTTTAAATTATCTATCATTGTTGTTTTGGCACTATCTGAACAATAAATACTTTTTCTTTTTTCTTTTTCTTTCCCTTTTACATTTCTTTTCTAAGCGAATGGGAGTACACTGATCAGTATGTCCCCCTTGGCACAATCACACATACTACCCTGGTGCCTAGATGGTGACCAATCCAGCCAGTTGAAATGACTTTCTCCATGCGCAAATAAATAATGTGCACTTGTCCCATTTCAGAGAATCATTGGTGGTGGTATTTGTTTTGAAAGAAAGAGAGAAAGAGAGAAGCGAAAGGAGAGAGAGAGACAGAGAAAGAAAGGAAGGAAGGAAGAAAAGAAAGAAAAGAGATGCTACTAAATGGATTATGCTGCTGTTTTGCTTAAGGACGTAGCCTCACCACCTCTTTAAACTACTCCTTTCTTTCAATAGCTAAATAATAATGTATTTACTGTTTTAAAATAAAAGGCATTGCCATTTATTCTTTTCGCCCCTTCCTTCTCTCCTTCCTGTCACCCCTCACCTCTGACACCTTGATAGAAATAAGCAAAAGTGTTCACAGCCCTCTTGACCTGCTTGTGAACTTGGCAGCAATCACATCCAGAGCTCTGATATAGCCTGGGGGCCTGTGTGGCCACGGGGAAATGCCCAGCCAGACCCTTTTCCAAATCAGACCAGGAAGAGATGTCCATAAGAATGTGTCCATGAAAAAAGGAACCACTTGCCCTGTATTTGTGAAAATCCTACCCCAATGCAGCACCTTTGCTATTGTTCTATATCTATAGTAATAATCTCTCTTCACAAATCCGGGCAGAACTTTCAGCACAACATTGATTGTTATGCTTTAGATATAAAATGTCTCCTAAAAGTTTCATGTGTGCATAAATGGGGCTTTTTAAAAGTGATTAGATCATGAAGGTGCTATACACATTGACAGATTAATCCATTGATGAATTAATAGCCAAATGTGCTGTTAAAACATGGAGCTTGGCCTGCAAAGGTGAGCCACTGGAGGCATGACCTGAAAGGATACACTACTGTCCCCATCTCTTCCTTTCTCCCTCTACTTCCTGGCTACCATAAATTCAACAGCTTTCTTCTGCCATGTCACTTCTGCCTGGCAACCAGCCAACCATGCGTGGACTAACCTCTCTGAAACATGAGCCAAAATAAACCTCTCTTCCTTTAAGTTTGTGTCCTAGGTATTGTGTGTCACAAACAAAAATGTAGTGGCTAATACAATATGTTATGTTCTTTTTCCTCCATCCAGGTGAAGACAGAGGCTCTGATGATGCTAACATGACAGACCTTCAATCAAAGTCAAATAATTCACAAATTCAACCTTACAAACAGGTAATTTAAAGCATTTTAAAGAAAACTGCAAGATTCGGTTTATGCTTTTAACAGCTCAAGTGCTATTTCAGAACTTTTGCATTTGTTTATGAAAGAATTATGAAGATCTCCTATCAAGTGGTTTTTTCTTCCCACATCATCTCATCTATGAGAATTTATCAAGTCTTCAAATATACTGTGTCTGAACTTACAAATACTCTCCTTAGGAATGTTTCCTTTGCTGGCAAATATCTCAACGGATTATGAATCACTTCTTTTTTCTTCAGTGTCTTTTCTTCTGAAGGAATAGAATCTAAATTAATTGATTAGGTGGATGTGAGTTGAAGAAAGAAAGAAGAACTATTTTTCTTATAATCACTTAGCACATAAACTCACAGGTTTAGATAATGTATCATATGAGGTCACTTTCCTGGGATCAGTATGATAGACTCAAGACAAGAGAAATAAAACAGAGGTATAGGAACAGCATAAATTTCTAAAGCTCAAAGAAATAGAAAATATTTTGACTGGAGTCCCTGAACTGTCTGGTCATGAAAGACAGTATTTCGTAGTAATTGAACTACAGCATGTTTGGCAGAGCATTGGAGTATCTTTGGAGTACCACGCGGTACTGTCCAAACTTACATAGGGAACTACCTGGTTCATTTGATCCACAGAGATGTCCACAGAAGAAAAACCAACGTTTTCTTTAGTTTACTTGGAAATCTAATAATTGACATTTTTGATATTGGAGTGAACCATTATCATAAATCTCAACTATCCAATTTAACTTTTGTATTCCACTTACACAGTTGGACAGTGGAGAACAACTACAATCACTGCCAAGTTGTGTTAAACTCCACTCAAATTTCAGTTGCATTTGTTGTTGAATGAGAACAAAGGACATTTGGGGACATGGCTGGTCACCATTACATGTACCAACAACCCTCTAAACTCTTGCCAGGTCTGGCTTTCCAACTGAGGCCAAGTTTCTCTACCCACATGGTACTGCCCCACCCACCTCCTCCACAACAGAATTTCCTTCCTTTTGGGAAGTAAGTCAAGCAACCTTAGAGGACCAGCGAAAATATTCCTAAACACACCCTACCTGTTTATGTACACTATTTTCTCATACAATTTTAAGGGGCTGAGATACCATCTCAGACCTAATCACCATCGTACATATTCATATAAAAAATTACTCTGGTTAGGAAGTCCCCAAGGAACACAAAGCAGGCAAAGTAAACACACAAGGAGGGAGTCATGTAAGCAGCCCAGGTGGCAATCACACAGTAGCACAGACCATTCTAGAGAAAGGCATCCATTCAACAAATGAGCGAATGGAGCCAGCCTGGCATCGCACCATCAGTGATAGACCCAGGCCTCTGAACCTCCTATCCAGAGCACTCTGCATCCTGCCACATGCACGAGCAGGCATGGAATGGTGCTGGGAAAGAGATAATGTTTCTTTCTTCTCTAGCAAAGTTCATAGCCAATTGAGAAAGTAGGCAACTAGGCATCTGCTAGATTGAGATTATGCTATCTTTATCCTTAAGTCATCCTGAGAATGTGATTTGACATCTGTGTTCAAGGGGTCTGCTCACAAGAGAAATGGGGGCTACGAAGCAGCTCAGTCAGGATTTTGCAAAGAGAGGAGGGAATGAGTCTCTAGTGTTTTCCCATCTTTTATTAGTTTTGCCCGGTCCAGGCGAATGGTTAGTTGTCCAGTTAGTAACTTGCTCCTTTCTGGGGAAGAACATGAAAGGGATGAACAGAAGGCCAACAGAGCTTCTCAGGCAGAAGCACTGGACACGCGAACTTGAGGTAGAGTGTGTGTACACACGCGTTATCCCCTATTTCTCAGGGTTGGTCACAGTTCTTTATCATACCAGACACAGCATCACGCACAGCCCAGTGAGGGCTACCTCATCTTCCCTTTTTATGCCCAATGGGTTTGTCTAGCTTGCAAGTATGTGAAACCTACTATCACACATGTGGTGTCAGAGACAGCCTGTACACTAATCGTACCAGGGGTCGGGACAGTGGGGTCACCTAGGACAAAGACACTGCGTTTCCACAATTCAGTGGCCCTTGGTCCTCTGCAGGTCTCAGGGCTTCCTTCATACTTGAGGCCAAATCTTTGCAGTTGTGCTGGCTGTTACTGGCCTCAATGGTCAGGCACTCTTACACAGGCCCTATTTGGCAGTGACGAGCTAAGAAGTCACGCAGGAGAAGTAACACAGGGCTCGTGAAGCCACACTCTTACCAAGAGGTTGGGGCTCTGGCCTGCCAAGCCCCTCCCATATAAATACCTGTGAGTGTGTGTGCATGTGAATGTGTATGCATGAGTTATGTGCATCAGTAGGAAGGCCTAGTTGAGATAGATTAGTTAGAAACCTTTTATTTGTCAAGTACTTGTATGATAAATATAAGTCATTTGAACAAGTTACCTCTGGTTGGTTTCTATACTCACACCTAAGCCAACGAATGGAGTCAATGTACAGAGGTTCAGTGCTGGATTTTATATTTATTGTATTTTCTTACTTTCTGTATTCTTGATGCTCTAACATCTAGGGTCTTGCTGGTCCTGGAGAGGCTGCCTTTCCCAGGCCAAGTCACCCCCAAAGATAGTGAAGAGCCTGGTACTCTAACATCCAAACCACACTTCCCACATCCCCACATTGAGTTTTTCTACCCTGGACCACTATTTTCTGCCCTAATCACCCCAGGGCCAAGAACCAGACACCAGATAACTGGGGACAGCCCTTAAAGCAGAGTCTTCTAAAATTATTCAAACTAGCCAACACCAAGCCTATTCACTCACTCCTTCCCGCTCACCTCTTACCTTGCTTACTCATTCCTTCCTAGGAAAACCTTTTTTTTTTTTTTCCTGGTACTTCAGATGGAACCCGGGGCCTCACTCAAGCTACTCAAGCACTCTACCACTGAGCTATAGCCATAGCTCTTTTTATTTTTTTATTCTGAGACAGTATCTAGCTGAATTGCCCAGACTGGCCTCAAACTTACCATCTTCCTGCTTCAACCTCCCACAGTGCTGGGATTACAGGCTTGCACTAAAAACTACCTACAGAGACTCCTACATGCATTTCCTGTGTGCTGCTCACCTTCGTCCATGCTTCCACATGCAGCCCTGCACAATATGCCAGGCTCGCTGCTTCTAGCAGACGGAGAGAAAGTGACAACTGTATGACAATCATCTCCAAGTATACATGTCTTATCACACCTGATTAAAATAAATCTTGGGCACTATCAAACAGGTCTGGACCCCCATCTACTCCCACCCTACCCATCCACAGCTGTAGCTTTAACACGAGAGAAAAAAATCCCTCTTTCTCCAAACAAGCCGGGCTGAGGAAATTGGGGGAAAGTTAGTGAAGAGAGAAGACACAACCTCGGGCACCTCGCTGCCTCACAATGCGGGATCTCAAAATGCAAGAGCACCATGCGGACAATTAGCTGAGGACAGTGTTTACTGGGAACTGAGTCATTTGATGGTATATTTTAAATATATGAGACAAAAAAAAAACAAGACACAGGGTCAAAATGATGCATCCCAAAGTTACCTTCCAAAAGCAAGCCCTATCATAAGTAAATACAATCATCGTTGGTGAGAAACGACATGGGGGTGTGTGTGTGTGTGTGTGTGTGTGTGTGTGTGAGTGAGAGAGAGAGAGAGAGAAAGAGAAATCCCAACCTAGATCAGGCTATGGTAGACATGTCATTAAATGATGTTTCAAAATAAATTGAAAACATCTCTATCTCTCACCTTAACTTCTGGGATCATGGATAAAGGGCACCACCCCTTTGCAGTGACCTAAGGTAACTAACGTAATGAAAATAAATGTTTACATGACCGGCTATGGACAGCACATTAAAAGAAACATCTCGTACATTATACCTAAGTATAACTTTTATGAAAATTTATTCACTTTTGGGTCCATTTTCTGCAAATTATTTTATGTAAAGATGCCCAATTGAAGACCTTGGGTAATAAAAAATAATTAGCATGTTTATCTAATTTGCATGTGAAAAAATTAACTTGTCTATTGCACATATTCTGATTTCACCAGAAAACAGGTCATGTTAGGAGTAGCCTTTTTAAAGACATCTATTACTTTGTATTATAAATATAGAAGTACTCATTAAAGAATTTGAAGAATATCTTAAAAATAAAATGCTTTACCGGCATTTCCTTTGTTTAGCTATAACCAACTTTAAAATTTAGAAGATATTCTAGTATTAGGCACAAATTTACCTATATACTATTGTTATGGTTTGTTTCTATATGTCCCCTCAAAGCTTCATGCAGTCATAAGTGGGGCTGGAGCTAGAGTGTGTGATTACTAAATTAGTCCACTGATTGGTTTGGCATAGCTCTGCTGGGATCAAGGATGTGATGCTAGGATTAAGGGCACTAGGATTACAGGTGGGAGTGCTGCCCACCCTGAGGGCCAGTAACCTGGATAAAATATAAGGGACAGAAAGAGGCTCGTAGGCCCCTTTGTTTACTTTGCTGCCTTCTGCCCCTCTGCCAAGCCACCCTGCCTTGAAGGCAGCCAATTATGAACTGAAACCTCTACAAACTGTAAGCCAAATAAATCTTTCCCCTTCAACTTTAGGTGTCGAGTATTTTGTCCCAACAGTGAGAGAAAAGTAACTAAGACAACTATATTTGGCTTTCTCATGTAACTCTTGTGCAAGAGACAGCTAGCTCTCTAACTACTATAGAGTACAGATGTTGTCAGAAAGTCACATTTCCTAGAAATGTCGCTGTCCAGGTGCCAAAGGACTGAGTTCAGGCCTATGATATAGGGTCATAGTAAAGATGCCACGTTCTGGTCTGGTCCAAATGAATCTCCTGCATGGCCCTCTTAGTGTCAGTGTCTGTCTTTCTCTCTCTGTCTCTCTCTTTCTCTCTCTCTTCCTCCCACCCTCTCCCCTCCTGCTCTCTCCCACTTCCCCTCTCACCCTCCCTTTCTTTTTCTCTCTCCCTCCCGCTCTCCCCATGCAGCCATCCTCTAAATCATTCATCACCAGCAATAACTGAAGACAGATGGAGCCCCAGCCAGAGTGCTTTAACTTTGAATTCAGAGTTCATTTATAACAACAATGATATTTGCAGCATTCCTAAAAATAATCTGAACCAAAGCACCTTGCAGTCTTTGCAGTTGTCACACCACCCATAGATGTCACCATTTGAATTCCTGCCACCAGATGGTCTTACAGCTCAGAAGACCCACATTACATTTGTGAGGGGGTTTTCTGTCATCTGCCTTAACTCCATCTCAACACTCCAGATAAACAGACCTCAGATCTCATTTACCAAGGCAGTTTTAATATTTTCTAAAAATTCAATAACCACATTTCACATAAGCTATGGTGAGAGGTCTGGAACCGAGTGAGCTACAGGTTGGTCTCTATGCTTCAAACGAGTAGACGCACTGGGCTGGAGAGTACCTGCCCTGTCGTTGTCTGTGTTACACGGTAGATGCACTTACCTGAAATGGCCAAACCTTGACACTGCAAGATCAGATTTCCAGGATTAAGTCTCTTGATACTGAAAGAACACAATGATTATTATTTCCATTTAAAAATACATAGAAACCCCTGGGGAATCATTTTACTTCCTGCCTTTCCAGAGAGAACAAGTTGTAATTACCTGTCATGAGCTCCACCAGCTTAAATAGATGACAAAGTATTTACCTGAAAAATGAGTCCAACAAAAACAGCCTTGAGAAAGACATTATGTCTTTCAATCATTCAATCATTATGATATCACTATTTTAAAAGTTTATCCGTAAAAATTGTTATTTGGAAACAATCTACTAATAGTTCACTTGATTTATGCTTCCAAACAGATCTGCCATCAAAATTGTCAAAATCGGATCCAAACTAAAGCTCAATTCTTTATTTATGTGTATGAGCATGTGTGTGTGTGTGTGTGTGTGTGTGTGTGTGTACAAAGCCTTGGTACATCAACACTTAGATGCACTATTGTCACTTTCAACTCTTAAGGCCTAATTGTTTTATTCTTTCCTCGAAACCTTTAGTTTCCTTCCTTGATGGCAAACAGAGCTTTTATCTACCAATCACTCAAGCCAGAAGCCCAGGAATGAGACTTCTAACATCAGTCTCATTCCAAAGGCCAAAGATATTTTGTGATTTTCTTCTGTCTTTTTAATATCTCTTTATTCAATGTCTCCTCCCCCCGGCACTAATATTCAGTAAGCAAATGCTAAATGTTTTATTAAATGAATCCCCAATCCCAGGGCCACTGATTGGTAAGAGTCCATGCACATGCGAGGGATCTAGGCTGTACACTCCTTATGAGAAACTAACACCTCATGATGGAGACCAAGCTAAGGTAGTGATGCTACCATTGGGAAATGTAATTATTATGTATCACAAACCTACACTAACAGAAAAGGAAACCAAAAAGAACTCCCCCCATGCAAAAATCGTCTTCCATGAAACTTGTTCCAGGTCCCAAAAGGGTTGAGGACCACCGTTTTATTAAACACCTAGTAATATAGTGGGTAGGTGCTATCCAAAAATGAGTTAGATATAGTCCCTACCTTCAAGGAGATCACAGCCTATTAAGAACAAGGAACATACAAAAATAAACTCAAAGTTCATCATCATTATAGTTAACATATATTAAATAACACTAATAAGTAAATACTGTCATCATTATCGTATTCATGAAACTGCTAGGACTGAGGCAGATAAGTTTAGCAAGTTTGTACAATAAAAGAGAAATACACAAAATCCTACTGCATTTCTATACTAGCAACCAACAATTAGCAATTAATTTTAAATGTTATTTACAATAGCATCAAAAATGAACCATTTTAGGATACAAATGACAAAAGATGTGAAAGAACTCTTTCAGCAGGCAGAATTCTACAATGACCCCCAATAATATTTGTCCCTATATAGTTTCCTCCACTTAAGCATGTGCACAATATTTTTTTGTTTGCTAATATGTCTTTGTTTTTTGAGAAGAGATTTCTTATTTTGCCCAAGCTGGTCTCAAATTCTTGGGGTCAAGTGACCTTCCTGAGTAGCTGGGACTCAGGCACACATCGCCACACCTGGCTGACCTCTGACATGTTGAACTAACTTCTAAAAGTATGGCAACTGTGAATGGATTTTGCAGACATATTTAACATCACTCATTATTTGAATAGGTTAATTAAATGAGAGATTATCCTTGGTGGGCCTTATCTGATCAGGTTAATGGTTGAAGAGATGGCCTAGAGCAGCAAAAGAAAGCCCACCCTCCACTGTCTCTCTCCCCTCTCTCCCTTTCCCAGTCCCCTTCTCTCCTTCCCCCACCTCACTTTTCCTCCCTACCCCTGAAAAGTAAGCCACCATGACTTCTACAAGAAAATTAATACTGAAAACAAACAACTAAGTGTGGAAGAGGAACTTGGGCCTCAAATGAGACTGGCACCCAGACACACATCTCAACTGCAGCCCTGAGAAACCCTGAGAAGACTCTCCAGCTAAGCTGTGCTCAGATTCCTATTCCCAGATAATCAATGTGTGTTTTTAAACTGCTAAATTTGTGTAAATTTATATAAATCATAGAAAGTGAATAAACTTGCAGAGAAAACTATAAAATATCATCAGAAGAACTGAAGTCCTAAATGAATGAAAAGATATACCAGCTTCATTCATACTTCAGAAGACTCAGTTCTGTTAAAATATCAGTTCTCCCTCCTTACATGGACCTACAGATTCAGTGCAATCACAGACAATATCCCAGCAGAATTTTATATAGTAATGAAAAATTGTTGCTAAAATTCAGATGGAAATTTCAAGTACCTGGAATAACCAAAACAACTTTGAAAAAGAACCAAACTGAGGGACTAATTCAGTCTGCTATCAGGACTTATAAAATTTTGGTATCTAAGACTACAGCATTAACATTAAGGTCAACAAACAGATCTAAAGTAAAGAAGAGAGGAGAGGAGAATAGAGGAAAAGAGAGAGGAGGGAAGGGAAAGGCAGAGGAGAAGAGAGGAGAGGAGAAAAGAGTAGAGGTGAGGGGAGAGGAGCAGAGAGGGGAGAGAAGAGGAAGCAACAGAGTCAGAAATAGAGCAACACACATACAAAAGCAAGTGAATTTTGACAAAAGTGCACAGTCAATTCTGTGGAGAAAAGATTGTCTTTCCAACATACAATGCTGAAACAATTTACTATTTATATGAAAAAGGAACATTAATAATATCAACCACTATGCACAAAAAATAACATGAATCATAGATCTAAATGTAAAGTTTAAAATTATAAAACATATAAAAGAAAACACAGAAGAAAATGAATGACCTTGGATTAAGTAAACAATGGAAACTGTTTTTCCTTTTCACACTAAAAGCACAATCCATAAAGGAACACACTGATAATCTGCACTTCATAAGAATTAAACACATCTGCTCTTAGAAAAATACTGTTGTGAGCATGAAAAACAACCCACTAACAGGGAAAACATTCTTTTAAATACTTTCTGATCTTAGGCATGGAAGTGCATGCCTATAATCCTAGCACTTGGGAAGCAGAAGCAGGAAGATCACTGAGAGTTCAAGGCCAACCTGAGTTACATTGTGGATTCAAGGCCAGCCTGAACTACATAGCAAGACATTGTCTCAAAAAAAAAAAAAAAAGAAAAAGAAAATATTCTCTGATAAAGAACTTGTATTTCATATGTATAGCTCCAATAATAAGAAAAAATTGTAATGGGCAAAACATTTGAACGGGCCAATGAATCCTACAAAATAAGACATACATGGGACCAATAAATGCCTAGAAAGATGCTCAAAATCATTAGCTACTAGAGAAATGTAAATAAAAAATCACAATGAGATACTCTACATACCTATTAGAATAAAATTCAAAAGTCTAATCGCAGAAAAAGTTTGTGAGTCTACAGAAGTTGTTGAAATCTCATCACGGCTGACAGCCACTTTGTAAAATGTAAAATAATACAGCCACTTTGGTAAACTTTGAAGCAGTTTCTTAAATTGAACCTATGTGCATCATATGATTCTGCAGTTCCACTCCTAGATACTTGCCCAAGAGATATGAAAGTATATTCATAAAAATAATTGCATATGAATATTCATAGAAGTTTGATTTGCAAAAGCCAAATACTGGAAACAACCCAGATGTCCAACAAGTGGAAATGTAAACTGTTGTATATCTATACCATAGACTACTACCTAACAATACAAAGGCCAGACCTGGTGGCATAGGCCTGAAACCCCAGTATTATAGGAGGCTGAGGCAGGAGGATGGCAAGTTCAAGCTCAGCCTAGGGAACTTAGTAACTTCTTATTAAGACCATATCCCAAAATACAAAAAAGGACTGGGATATAGGTCATTGGAAAGGCCTTAGGTTCAATCCACAGGAGTGCAAAAAACAAAAATTAGAAGAAAGAAAAGAAAAGAAAAGAAAAGAAAAGAAAAGAAAAGAAAAGAAAGAAAGAAAGAATTAGCTGTTAACTAGCTATAATAAATATGAATCTCAAAATCTTCCACTCTGCTGAGTGGAAGAAGTCACATTAAAAAAGAGTGCATTCTGTATGCTTCCATTTATCCCAAATTCTGGATATTACACACTAATCTATAGTGACAAAAGCGAGTGGGTAATTGCCTGTGCAGGGATTGGGTAGAGAAAGAAAGGCAGGAAGGGTGTGGAAGAAAGCACAAAGGGATGATAACTTGCCTGACTGAGTTATGCTTTTTCTCTAAAAATGCGGTTATTCTTTCAGCCAGTAAACTAATTTTTAAGTCAACTGTTCTAGTAGATTATATTAATCACAAGGTCTCCCAGAGCTCTAAAATTCGTGACACTCTATCATGCCTGCTTACTCTGGAAGAGTTAACTTTCTCTGAATGAGTAAGAAATTTGCTTACGCAGATTGATTATTTTACCATAACATTGGACCTCTAGAATAGGAAATATCTTATTTTTATCCCACTTATGTATCTGTGTTTCTAGAGCTCATTGTACATTTAATGAAGAGCCGTTGATTATGTAAGGACTATATTTTTCCTCTCAAATATATCATGTAATAAACTTAATTAACAATATTATACGGGTCTGCTTCTTAGGAGGTCACTTACAAATTATTCTGAGCTTTAACAAATTAAGAATCTGTTCCATGAAGTCAGAGTATTACAGAATCACCAAATTAAATTTTCAGTGAGTTTGAAACTTAGTCATTCAGGGCAAGATTCATTATGCTTAATTTCTCCTGGGTTTGTTTAATTATGGACTTCTAGTTCATTTGTAATTACTATAAATCTTATCTTGGCAGTAGTACATACAGTGATTTTTAGAATTTATCACCACAGGATTGTGGCAGGCATTTTCATACATATTTATGCTTTCTGAATAGGCTTTATAATTGTATACATATCTTAATGTTTTCTACAAACTTATATATTATTAGGTAGGCACCATAGTCGTTGTCTTACTTAAAAACCACACAATAACACATATGTTGGATTAAGTGTAATTGTCTACAGTTTATAGGTGGAAGATTAAAAAAAAAAGTCTACTAGGGTAGGGAACTTGCTCAACTTCAAATTCAAAAGTAGTAGAACCAGAATTTGGACTCACACCTTTCTTATTCCAGAGCTTATACTTTCTAGCACTGCTATGATGAAAGTGTCTGTACATGTTACATCTGCCTGTACTTCATCACTGTGTCCTCCACAGCTCACAGGACACATCTGGTAAGTAGTAAATGCTGAATATTTCCTAAGTGATGAATAAATAAAAAAACTTCAAAATGAAGATGTATGAGACTATATAGTACAAAATCCCAAATAAGATTGAGATATATGATAAATATCAGCCCAGTTTTGGAAGTGAAGAAACCAAGACTCAAACACCAACATACCCTAAGTATAAATAGTATCTGACAGGTTTGAGAGTCACAGCAGGACTTTGGTCTCCACCACCGGTTCTGTCTGTCTCACATTTCATTGTCCTTCCCCAGGGAGGAGGCTCAGAGAAGCTGTGCAGCACAGCACTGACAAGCACAAGATCCAGCCCAGTCCAAATCCCCACTTACAAGTGAAGGGATCTAGGGTAATAAGCCTTCCTTTCCTCCTTTGCAAAGTGGAAACAGAAGTCCCTACCTTGTCTATTCTGGGGAGCATCGGTTGAGAAAGCACACTAGCGCCCCAAGCACAGAGTCAGAACCCAGTACCATCACCTGTGATCTGTACCCTTTTTCTGCTGTAGGACAGACCCTTGCAAGGCGCAAAGCTCACACACTGCGAGTCAGTCCCTTTTTGGTGATCATTCACTATTACAATCACATCAGAAAGAAAGTCTCCATTCATTGTTAACAAAATCACTTGTAAATCTCACTACTCTTGCAAAGATCAAGAGGCATCTGAACATATGAACAGGCAATAGTGACAAGTGAGAATTAAATTTAAACATCCTGTTTTTATTTTGTGAACTTATACATTTAACTGATAAACATAGTAAAGAAAATCCATTTCCATTTTATAATAGTGATATTTTTACTTATAAAATAAATGTATTGAGGTTGAAAAGAGCCAGACTATCAAAGGACAGCAAATAACCCCAAAATCTATCAGTAGGAGACTGAGTGAGCAAATTATACACGTCCACACAAAGGAATGTTTATACACCTATGAGAAGAATGGGAAATAGCTCTATAAACACCATAAAGTTAACACAGATTATTTTAATTAGAAAATAAGCAAGGTGGGATCAACGCCAGCTCTGCCCCCTTTGGGGGACAACTCTGCGCTTGATCCTCAGACCAAGAGGCTTGAGCTGGCTGGTCTGCAGCCTCCCAGGCCCTGCAGATCTGCACTGGCTCTGCCCACACACCAGTAGGGTGAAACTCAAGTAACATGGTAAAGATCTTGTACAGAAGGCACCTTTGCCTCTTTTTTTTTTTTTTTTAACATTTCTCTTCTGATCCGAGTCATGACTACCTGGTAGAGCCAACAATACCCACACCATGGAGGAAAGTTTTAGAGACACAAAGGGTAAGGAGATGTGGGCGGGCTACCAAAGATCTCCCAGAGAGCTGCAGTCTGAAAACTGCCCCAGACGCCATGCCCAGAGGCCAGGATCAACATAGTACCCAGGAATAACCAATGCAGACTCAGCAAGACTAACAAGCACAGAATCAGGTTTTGGCCTGTGTACCTCCACAGAGCAGTGGATATCAGAGAAATCCCACTATATGTGTATGTATATGTATATATAATATATGTACATAGTTGTTTTGCTTCTCCTTTTATTTTTTTCTTTCTCTTATTCATTCTATTACCTGTCTGATGTGTTCTGTTTTCTACCTATACTTTCTTCTTGTTGTTGTTTAGGTTTTTTACTTTTATTGATTCCTGCCTTGCTCATATCTTGCCTTCCTCAACCAAATGTTCTGATTTTTCTTTTTCTTTTCATTTTCTCTCTTCCTTTCATTTTTCATATGAGCGAATATTGCCTAGATTCTACATGGTTTGATCCACTACTCCCACCCTTCACTCTTCCTAAACTATTTACTCAAGTTTCCCAAAGTATAACTAACATCCTTTTATCCTTAAGTCTTGCATCTACTAGAACTCTCTTCATTGACCTCTCTACCTTTTCCTATCCCACATTATCCCCCCTACATGCAGGGTAAAAGACACTTTACTGACAGGAAACCCACTATATACAAATTCCTGGTTTACATTGGATTCTGCTTTATAATTGTGTTGACCTTGCTCCTGTGGTTAAAGATACAAAGTTAATAGTTATCACAGGTGGCTAATTTCATGAATGTAATTGATGCTATTGCTATTGCTAATATACAAGTGTAATAAGGGTGTTATACAGGTTATAACCAGTTGTACTTTCTCATATGGTAATACTGTAATTATCTGAGGTAATAATCATTAACATAGTCCAGAGTCTTGAGACAGACACAAAAGCCAAGAACTACATATACCTAGAAGACACTAAGGGAATAGATTTCTCCTTGGAAAACATTGATATTCATCTTCAAGTAACCTCCCATAAACAAAGTATAAAAATCAACACTGAAACTAAAAGGGGGGAATACATATAGGTACAAAGAAAATGACAAAACCCAGAAGTAAAATACAACCCCAGCCCTCCAGCTCACCCAGAACAAATTCAGAGGAGAGGGTCATAGAGGAAATCAGAAAACACCCAACCAAACTTTCAGAAATGATAGCAGCAGTTCAAAAAACAGATGGATGCAGCTATAGAGAACATCAGATTAGAAATAATTGGCCAAGTTAAGAAAGAGATGATGATCATAATGAAAGACCTGCCTAGTGAGTTTAGAGTAGATACAGATTTTTTTTTAAAAAAGAGGCACTTAGAAAATCAATGGAAAATTTGACCACTCGACTCAGAAAAGAAATGGAACCCATTTAACAGATCCAAACAGATATCCAAGAAATCAAACACTGCCTTAAAAATATACTCAGTAGATTAAATGAAAGCAAAGACAGAACCTCAGACCTAGAAGACAGGACTGTAGTTCATGACCATGAAAAGGAAGACTTAAAAATAGCTAGAGATTATGAAAAATCAATACAACAACTGCAAGACGATGCAGAGATCAACATAAGACTGGAGTAAATGAAAAAGAAGGAGACAGTGCAAAGGATATAAAAAGATTATTTACAGAAGTAATGACAGAAAACTTCCGAAGCATGAGAAGAGAACTTGACATACAGATAAAGTGAGGCATTATAGATCCCCAATTACCCATGACCAAAATAAATCTACACCAAGACACATAAAAATCAAGATTCCAGATATTCAACAAAAGAACAGAATAATGAAAATTGTTAGAGGAAAAAAAACAAATCACCTATAAAGTTAAACCCAGTGGACTTCTCAATGCAAACCCTTAAATCAAGGAGAGCCTGGAGCAAAATGTTTCAAGCCTTAAATAATCTCCAACCCAGATTGATGTACCCAGGCAATTATCTTTCAAATTCGACAATCAAATAAGATACTTCCACAACAAAGAAGAACTGAAGAAATTCATGACCTGCAAACCACCTCTACAAAATATTTTGAAGGATATCCTAGAAAAGGAAAAAGGAAACTATAATTACAAGGACACTAATAAAAAGAATCCACCAGGCAAGACAAGCAGTTAAACTGAGGTGAAACACAAAACCAACAATGGAAAAGATCTATGACAATGATAAGTCAATATATAATAGCTGTAACCATCAATGTAAATGGTCTCAACTCACCAGTTGAAAGAAACAGACTAGCAGAATGGATCAAGAAAAAAGATCCATCAATATGCTGCATACAAAAGACACATTTAACTCAAAAGGAAATTCATAGACTGAAAATCAAAGGATGGAAAACAGTATTTCATGCAACAGGAACCCAGAAAAAAGCAGGGGTAGCTATCCTAATCTCAGACAAAGTGAAATTCAAGCCAAGACTAATGAAGAGGGACAAAGAAAGTCACTACATACTTCTCAAGGGAAAACTCCAAGTGGAAGAAATAAAAATAACTAATATTTATGCACCAAATAGCAGTGCACCTAATACATAAAACAAATATTAAGGAACATGAAAGATCAAATAAACACTAACAGTTATAATAGGAGACTTCAATACCCCACTGTCACAAATAGACAAATCAACTAGACAAAAAGTTAACCAAGAAATATCAGAACTGAATCAAATCTGCAAACAAATGAACTTAGCAGATGTCTACAGAGTGTTTCACCTTACAACAGCAGAATACACATTCTTCTCAGTGGCACATGGGTCATTCTCCAAAATAGACCACATACTAGCTCCTAAAGCATGTTTAAGTAAATGTGAGGGGACTGAAATTGTACCATGCATGCTATCAGACCATAGCACAATAAAACTGGAATTCAATGGTAACAGAAACCAAAAAAACCACATAAACACATGGAAACTAAATAACATCCTTCTGAACAACAGCTGAGTCACAGAAGAAATTAAGCAATTTATACAATTTAATGATAATGCTGATACAATATACTGGAACCTATGGGATACAATGAAAGCAGTACTACGAGGGAAATTCACTGCATTGAACTCCCACATCAGGAAAACAGAAAGAGCCCAAATAAACAACTTAATGTTCATCTAGAAAAAGGAGAACAAGTCAAACCCAATAGAGGAAATTATTAAGATTAGAGCTGAAATTAATGCTATTGAGACTAAGAACACAATACAAAGAATCAAAGAATCAAAAAGTTGGTTCTTTGAAAGATTAAATAAAATAGACACACCCTTAGCCAATCTTACCAAAAAAGTCAAAGAAAAGACCCAAATCCATGCAATAAAAAATGAAAGGGGTAAAGACACAACTGACCCTATGGAAATCCAAAGGATCATCAGCACCTACTTCAAGAACCTATACTCAAACAAGATGGAAAACACTGAAGAAATGGACAGATTCTTAGAAACATATGAACTACCAAAACTGAATCCAGAAGACATAAAAATAAGAAATAACCCAATATCAGCCCTTGAAATTGAAGAGGTAATTAAAAACCTACCAACAAAGAAAAGCTCAGGTCCAGACAGCTTCACAGCTGAATTCTACAAGAAATTCAGAGATGATCTAATACCACAATTCCTCAAACTCTTTAATGAAATTGAAAAGGAAGCAGTACTTCCAAAATCATTCCTGGAAACAAATATTACCCTATACTAAAACCACAAAAGGATTCAATCAAAAAAGAGAACTACAGGCCAATTTCCCTTATGAACATAGATACAGAAATTCTCAATAAGATACTGGCAAACAGAATTCAACAGATTATCAAGAGAATTATGCACTACAACCAAGTAGGATTCATCCCAGGGATGCACGGATGGTTCAACATGCACAAATCAATACATGTAATACAGCATATCAACAAAATCAAAGACAAAAATCACATGATCATCTCAATAGATGCAGAAAAGCATTTGACAAAATCTAACAACCATTCATGATAAAAAGAAACTCTACAGAAATTAGGAATAGACGGTCTATATCTAAATCTGATAAAAAAAAAAACCATCTATGACAAACCAATGGCCAACATCACACTAAACGGTCAGAAACTTGAAGCTTTCATACTAAAATCTGGAACAAGACAAGGGTGCTCATTATCACCACTATTATTCAATATAATTCTAGAAACATTAGCCAGAGCAATTAGACGAGAGAAAGAAATAAAAGGAATAAAGCTAGGAAAGGAAGAATTTAAACTATCATTATTTGCAGATGATATAATACTTTACATAGAAGACCCCAAAAATCCCACCAAAAAACTTCTGGATTTAATCACTAAATTCAGTTGCATAGCTGGATACAAAGTCAACACACAAAAGTCAATAGCATTCCTATATACAAATAACAAGCTCACTGAGAAAGGAATAACACAAGATATAACTTTCACAGTTGCATCAAAAAAAAAATGAAATACTTAGGAATCTATCTAACAAAGGAGGTAAAAGATCTTTATATTGAAAACTACAGTACTTTAAAATAGGAAATTGAAAGGGATATCAGAAAATGGAAAGATATACCATGTTCCTGGATAGGAAGAACCAATATAGTGAAAATGGCCATACTTCTTAAATTACTATACAGATTTAATGCAATTCCGATCAAAATACCATTAACATACTTCACAGAATTAGAAAGGACAATCATGAAATTTATCTGGAACCAGAAGGGACCAAGAATAGCAAAATCAATTCTGGACAACAGGAATAAAGCAGGAGGCATCACAATCCCTGACTTGAAATTATACTATAAAGCTTCTGTGATAAAAATAGCATGGTACTGGCACAAAGACAGACCCAAGGACCAATGGAACAGGATGGAAGATGCAGAAACAACTCCAAACACATTCAAATACCTCATCTTCAACAAAGGAGCCAAACACCCTCACTGGAAGAAAGATAGCCTCTTTAATAAATGGTGTTGGAAAAATTGGCTTGCCACATGCTGAAAACTAAAACTGGATACATCAAAGTGGGTCAAAGATCTAAACATTAAAACTGAAACACTAAATCTACTGGAGAATACAATAGGAAGAACTCTCGAAGACATAGGAGTAGGAAAAAAGTTATGAACAGAACCGAGACTACATGGGAAACAATACAAAGAATCAGTGCTTGGGACCACACCCTATTCAAAGGCTTTTGCATAGCAAAAGATATCACCAATAGAGTAGGGCGAAAACCCACAGACTGGGAAAAAATTTTTGCCTCAGACAAAGGTCTAACATCTAGAATATATGAAGAACTCAAAAAAAATCAAACTACCCAAACTTAAAGACCCAATCCAAACGTGGGCATCTGAAATGAATAAACATTTCTCAAAGAAATAAAAATAGCAAATAAATATATGAAAAAGTGTTCAACATCATTGGTCATTTGAGAGATGCGAATCAAAACAACGCTAAGATTCCATCTCAAGAAAGAACAGCTATTATCAAAAAATCAACCAATAACAAATGCTGGTGGGGCTGTAGGGAAAGGGAACCCTCCTCCACTGTTGGTGGGAATGTAGACTGGTCCGACCACTGTGAAAATCAGTGTGGAGATTCCTCAGAAAACTACATCTAGAGGTTCCATTTGATCCAGATATTCCTCTGCTTGGTATCTCCCCAGAAGAATTAAGATCATCATACCACAGTGATATATACACAACCATGTTCATAGCAACACAATTTGTAATAGCTAAGTCTTGAAAACAACCTAAATGCCCAAGAACTGATAAATGACTAAAGAAGATGTGGTTTTTCTACACGATGAAGTACTACTCTGCCATAAAAAAGGATAAACTAGAGACATTTGTAGGTAAATGGATGCACCCTGAGAACATACTCTAAGTGAAATAAATCGGACACTCATGAGTACCCATAGAATTGTTTCTCTGATATGAGAAACTGTAAGTGTAAATAAGGACAAAGAGGTCTAATAGATATTATATATAAAAAAAAGATAGTATTCAAAAGAGAGGAGAATTAGGGAGAAGGGAGAAAAGGAAGGGGAAAAGAAAGAAGGGGAAAATGGAAAAATGTAAACAAATCTGTTGCAAATAGGGAAGGATGGGGAAACAGAAGGGTGGGGGGAAGAGGGGAGAAAACCAAGATGTATCATGTACAGGTACAAAAAAACCATGTTGAATATGATCATTATGTGTAGTAATACATGTTCTTGGTAAAAAATTTATAAAGCAAGGTGAAGAAAAGTGCATATAATAGGCTATCATTTTCTAACTGGGAGAATAGACACAGATATATAATATATAGAGATATATAAACCATAATCCGGAAAAAAATTATCTAAAGGGGAACAAATGGCAAGGTGGAGGCAACAAGGGTATAGAAATATCTTATCAAAATCTAGTTTATTTTGAAGATTTTACTTCAGAAATACATTGTTATAGTTGAATCTGGACTATCCCCCAAAGGCCCGTGTGTTGAAAGCTTGGTCCCTAGTAGGCGGCCCTGTTGGAAGGTTGTGAAACTTTGGGAGGTGAAGGCCTGTTGGAGGAAGTGGGTCGCTGAGGGCCCCTCCTTAGCCATCATGAAGTGAACAGCTTCGCCCTATGGTAGCACCCCATCACGATGTTCTGCCTCGCCACAGGCCCAAAGTGACAATAACAAGAAACCATGGACTGAAACCATGAGCCGAAATAAATCTTTCTTCCTTTTAGGTTTGCTTATGTCTGGTATTTTGTCACAATGACAGAAAGCTGACTGACACACATGTAAATGTTTAGGATAACTGCAAAACAAAACTAATATTGCTTCCAAAAAATTAGAATACATCTACTTTTGCGTTATTACTCCTGTTACCTACACATAAATTCCCTGCATGTTACACATAAACACAAGAAGACTGAAGGACAGAAGAAGGCAGACTGGCAAGAGACCTTAAGGCTTAAGAAGTGACACAGTAAAGAACTTTATTTTTGTCTCAAATACCCAGACTGTACACTGGAGAACCAGGAAACTTAGAAATGCCAATGGTCACAGATAAAAATATCCACAAGAAAAACTTCCTCTCTCAACTCAAAGGACCAAGAAAGGGGCAGCCCAGCCAGAGTTGGAAAAATATTTAGGTAATGAATGTTATGAAGCACCCAGTTGTTCCCCTCTTACAAGATGGTACTATAGACAGGTAAGTGGGGAGCTGGGACTTTCATGCCTGTCCCTTTCCCTGTCCCCCGTTGTCAGTGGTTGT
Organism: Hystrix cristata; assembly: GCA_004026905.1. Lineage (NCBI taxonomy): Eukaryota > Metazoa > Chordata > Mammalia > Rodentia > Hystricidae > Hystrix > Hystrix cristata. The sequence goes on along the minus strand of PVJO010015224.1, from coordinate 11,382 downwards.
GGGGAGCCTGGACTCCAACCCACACCAAGGTAATGAGGTACCCAAGATTTCCAGCCTGGCTGCTATCCAAGAAGGCCCAGTGGGAATCACAATTTCTATCATTGCTCAGCAGTAACAAACACACCCCCTGGTGTCAGTGGCAACCACACGAGAGAATTGATTATCGCTCCTCATCCCCTAGACGGGGTGTTATCAAAGGGATCTAGTGGAGAGGGTGAGCTTGCAGCTGTAACCACCAACCTCTTCCTCCCAGGTGCCCACAGACTCTGAGTAGGGAGCCTGGACTTCCACTCTCACTCTGCAGTGCCCCACCACATAGCAATATCAGGAAACCACCTAAAACAGAAGATTTTTCCAAAAGCATATGATACCCAATGCTCCCAAGGTTCGTTTGAAAATCACTTGTCACACTAGGAACCAGCAATTTCTTGAAGTGGGAAAATACAGTCAAAGGTGAAGTAAATCAGACACACAAGCTTCTACATCATCTTGTTTCCTTTATATGAAAATTTTAATAGGAAAGAGGAGAGAGAAAAAAGAGAAAGAAAAATAGTAATGATATTCTAACTATGTTTCTGTTTGTCCATCTCTGGTTTCATGCTAATGGGCTGTAAGACCTCACTTTGCATGATTTACATTTTTTGGATACTTTAAGGTCTTTGTTGTTGTTATGACTATAGTCTATTTTGAAAAAAAATAAATGCCCAGAATAGGAAAAGTACGAAGATAAAGAGTAGCTTAGTGGTTACCTAGATCTATGAGGGAGGGATTGGAAGATGATAGTTAGCAGATAGTTTTAATTTGGGATTACAAAATGACCCAAGTTTGATTGTGGTTATAGTTGTTCAACTCTGTCAATGTGCTAAAATCTACTGAAGCTTGTATTTAAAGTTTGTAAATTGTGTGGTGTGCAAGCTTTTAGTTTAACAAAGTTGTTTTAATTTATAAAAGGAAAGGACAATCAAAAGCAGCCATCTTACTAGAGAAAAACACATTCTCCTCCATATTTTTATCCAAGTCACCTTGTCTACACCAAGGGAACTTTATCCAACTTCTTTTACTTCTTTTAGAAGGCCTCTGTATTTGCATCAAGAGTTAAGATTTTGGAAAATAAAAGACAGAGGAGCTTGTAATTACTTCAGATTTCCACCACACCAAGCACTTTCCCTCAGGCAATGAAGATCTGAGTTAGCTGCCTGCTTAACTCCTGAGAAAAATAATAAAATAGTTGGAGAAAAAACACAAAATTCAGAATGTCTGCAGATTCTCCCACCAAGAAACTCTCGCCGTCTTACTAATAAAAAAATCTTCTAAAACAACACTCCTCTCCAGATAAAGGACCCTGAATCTGGTGTTTAGATTAAGACTTCCCTTGTCTTTATTTAAAAGTTCAATACTCAGTTTGTCACAAATTTGTTTTTATTTTTAATTTTGTGATAAAATGGGAATTTTCTCAATAACTTAGTTCTGAGAAGAGTCCTTTAGAACTGACTTCATTATGACAACTGGAGACTTTTACATCCTATAGAAATGGGGCCCAAGAAGCAATTCAGAGCTGTGGGTAACAACTTCTCTCCCAATAAATAGCTAACTGTCCCAATTTCTTTATTCAGAAAATGCTTTTTCCCCAACCAAGCTAACAGGACTTCCTCCAAGCAATAAAAATGCCAGCACCCCTCAGCTACACCCATGGACACTAGGGGTACCTGTTACTTGCGCTTTGCATTTTAAAGGCTTATGGGAAAAAGAAAATCACTCAAAATCATTTGGCCTATCAAATGTATCCAACGCCAAGAGTCCATTTTAATTATTCAGGCAACTGCTTTGTATGTAAAAACTTTTAAAAAATTAGAAAATAACCAAAGAAAAGGAATGGTCAACATCCTGCCCACATACGTAAAACTAAAGAAATTCCATTTTTATAGAAGGCACTTTTAAAAAGCTGTATTCTTCCAGGAAGAAACCATCTTGATGAAGCAAGTTTTCGTTTGGCCAGGATACTTTGGAAAGAACATGTGTAAAACCATAAATCCCCCTTTCAGGGATATAAATATCCATAGCAGCAATAACATCTGGCTACACAAATAAAATCTAGTTCGGGATTTAAGAAATAAATCTGTGTTTAAGTACAGAGAGATTAGGTGATCCATCAAGACACTGTGATCTCATATATTTTAAGATGTATTTCTTACCTTGTCCCAGGAAGGATTTAAAATTACCCAAATGGACCCATAAAATCCAACTTGATATAACAAATCAATTTTAGTATATGTGCTGCCAAAGACAAGAGACACAAAGAGAAAGAAAACAACCTTCCTGACATAAAATGGGGTCAAGTGAGCATTGATAGTGTCCCCGGAACAAATGATCATAAACAGAATCACATCTCATTGGCTTTGGCCTCATCACTGGCAGAAACATTGAAAACTAATATTGAAAGGGAAATTTTAAAGCCTCTCAAGGGACATCCATTACTACTTCTTCATTGTACAGACATGGAAATTCAGAGAAAAGCACACAGTTGCCCAGCTGGGTACAAAGTTGATTTTCTTCCCTACTAGCCTCACACCCTTTTTAATTTGTTTCTTCAACTGCAGGTCTCGTCTCTCCTTTTCCCTGTAGATTAGCACTGAGGAGGAACAAGAGGATAGACACCGAGAAACAATATTCTGATAGGTATTGATGGAAACCAGTTAATACTCAATTAAACAGCCAACTTATTAAAAAATTGTTTGTGCACAGGACAGTCCCTGTACTGATCATTGGCATGACAAAGTCACCCACAGGAGCAGCACCAAGACATGAGAATGAATGTAAAGCAGCCATCACATGACTATTGATTCCTACTTCATCAGACAGGCAAAGATGTCCAGGTCTTTACAAGATCTTCTGGGGTATTTCAGTGGTTAAATGTTTTCTTATAATCCTGGACAAAAAATAAAATGATCACCTTAACATTAAAACTTCATGATAAGCCATGCACGGTGACACATGCTTGTAATCTCGGCACATTGGGAGGATGAGGATCACAAGTTCGAGCCCACTGTGGGCAATTGAAGTACAGTACTCACCAAGCCCCTGTCTCAAAATTTTTAAAAAAGTTTAAGAATGTAGTTCAATGAGGGCTCAATCCCAGTGCTGAAAATAAAAACTTTGTAAGTACAGTTTATATATTCTTAGCATATTTAGTAAGACATTTATGTTAGATATGGGAAAGGAATGCAGATGTTATAATAATTTAACATTCAAGCCAGCTACTTAGCAATATCACATGATTCCCATCTGAAAAGGATGAAAATGTATTTTTAAAAGTTACTTGATTTTTCCTACTTATTCATTTTCCTAAAAAAGGTGAGGAGGGAACCACTATGATCTTGTTTGTCTATGGAAGCAGCAACAAGCTAGAGAAAATAGCCCTACTGTTGCCATAGCGATCATAAATTATAGTGTCATTCCACCAGAAATGTCATTCACTTGCACATCCAAGTCTCTAAGTGACAATAAGCTGAGAAAACTGTAAGCCTGGCTGGATGATAAGGAAGTTGCAAAATCTAAGACAGAGCAACACAGGTAGACAAAGAGTAAATGTCTCAGTTTACTTTGTCTCAAGTCACAGGCAGAGTGTACACACACGGGCTCAGGAATCTAGGATTAGAGAGCACATGATTTCCACACCTGAAAACTCTATGAGAGAGAGAGAACAAGCGCCTTAATCCAGTCACAAAGGTGGAGTTCTACGACCTACGCAACTCACACCTCGCATTAGACCCCCACCTCCCAACACAGCCACATCAGGGATTAAGCTTCCTGCCCATCTTCTTAGGGGAAGACTTTCAAATCATAGAATCCATGGCCTATCTTTCTCACAGGCAAATTCACGCTAATATCCTGGGGGAGACTCACTGAATTCTAGTGCTGGGAAGCATCTGAGATGACCAAATTCAAGACTTTTACTCCATATGTGGGAAACTGAGGTACAGTCTGATGGACATACATTTTAAACATTAGGCTCAAAACAAATATTCACATTTCTTGATTCTCAATCCAGATTCTTTCCATGTTACTGCTTTCTTGCCTCTGAAATAGTTAATGGCTAACAGTTATGAACAATACAATCAAGGATATTAACCTATGTTTACTTCATTTCTTTAACTCTCTGTATTTAAGGCCAAGGAGGTAAGATGATTTTGTGGATGCTAAATATTTTGTTACTATTTTGAAGGTTGTACAAGATATGGAAATTAGCACAACTGGCTTAACAGAGAAACTGAAAATATTTGAAGATATTCTGTTTATATCATTATTCCCAATTTACCGCTACAATGGTAGACAGAGGGCTATATTAGATGGGAAATTAATTGTTTCCAATAGTTCTAAGGAGAAAATGTTTTACTTCTGTCAAGAGCTCAATGTCCCTCCTACACACTTTACATTTCCTGTTATAAGAAATATGTTTTGTAAGAGCTTGCAATTTCTATACATTCATCTGAAACCTAGTATATTTATCTGTAAATTATAGTTTGATACACTGCTTTTTACCTTTTTTGAAGTTCAAATGGTATGCTAGGCAAGTGCTATACCACTGAGCTGCATCCCTAGCCCAGTACACTGCTTTTGTGGGCACATTACAATATGTATACAGATACACACGTGCATAGTTACTGGGCGCTGCCTCTACCTCCTATGGTCATGATGCTCAAAGACTGGCAACCCAGTCTGGAATTAGAGGCTTTTCTGGAGTAGGATTCGTCCTGCACTAACAACAACAACAGTAGCAAAAATCAAACAAAAACTGCTTAAAGTACTATTAATGCTTCGAGTCTAACCTGTCTCATGTAAGCCTTCTGTTATGTTAGAAACAGCAAGAAGCCCTTCACCAGACGACACCATTTGAATCTGGATTTCTCAGTTTCTAGAGCTGTGAGGTAATAAATTCCTTCACCCTGTCTCTGGCATTCGATTGTAGCTTTGTTTATAGCAATAAATAGACTAAGCCATGGGGTTTGGAGTTCCAGAATTCTAACTCTCCTGCTGGCCATCTCTGATACCTTGAGTGCCTCAGCCTTAATTTCTTGCTCCATAAATTGGAGATACTGATATATGCAATGTATCCATCATTAGGAAAAGAAGCATAGAGGATGGGAAGCATTTACCACAACGCTAGGCCAACGATTGTCACCCTACAAAAATTTTTAAAAACAGGATGGTAGGTAATGAGTATTTGAAGACAGAGAAGTGGGGGAGGGGTGGAACACAGCCCACAGGGCCTGGGAAGGAAGATGAGCACAAGAAAGAAAGAGGTTGGGAGCACCCTCAAGTTGAAAACCAGCAACTTGAACTTTAACTTGACCAAGATCCTTTCAGAATTGTGGTAATATTCCTTATTATCTCACACACCTGGGAAGCAGAGAATTTGAATAGCTCACTCAATATAATCCAAAGATCTGGTTAAAATAGATAAGTAAATAAACATGGATATAAAAAGCTGTTCCAGAAAAATGTGGAACCCCTAAAACTTGAGCTGTTACTGTAAATCAAGACATTTGGCACATTGCTCTCTAGAGCTGGGGGTTTCCCAAAAGACGGTCTTCAAAATGCCTGCTATGGAATCATCTAGAGTATTTATTTAAAAGGCAAACTCTAGCTTGGGAATATAGCACACCAGTAAAGATATATATGCCTGGCATGCATGAGGCCCTGGGCTCAATTCTCAGCAAAAATATAAGCAGAATTCCTGTTCCCACAGGAGCATCCCAATTCAGAATTTCTAAGGTAGGTACAGAACTGTGCATCTTAAATCTATTGCTAAGTGGTTCTTATGCACGCTACACTTTAAGAACTACTGGAGGACAGGATTAATGAGTCCCTAATGACCAAGCAAAGATGTTAAACAGCACTTGTCTCCCCACTGCCAGCACCTTTCCATGCAGGAGGAATTAAGGACCTCTTCCAGAGTCATTCGCCTTTGCAGGCTTTTTCTAAGTGTACAACACCCTGAAATCTGTAAGTTGCTCCAAAAGAATTTAAAGTTTTCCAGATCCGTAAAAGCTAAGATGGCCCTCTTTCTCCCAAATTAACAAACATAGGCATTTAAGACTAAATAGTTAACAGAAAATCCAGGAATGTCACATTACAAGGAGAAGTTTTTCTTTGAAGACTCTGAAAGCACAGCAGTATAAAGTTGTGTAGGGTTCATAAATAACTACACATGGAATTTTCACTGGAAACCCAAAGAGATGTTCATTGGTCACAGCCACATTTCTGTCTCTGACATCAGGACAGAAAGTCACTGTTGCCCAGCAGGTGAGAGGAGGAAAGCTCTGAAATTTCCAGAGCCTGGTGAGTAACTGCCTTCAGGAAAGAGGCTAACAGCAACCACTTTACAACGCTGATCTAAATAAATGAGGCGTCATCCTTTGCCTGTTCTCTGAATGCTGATTCTAGAAGATGTACAGCTGCAAAGACATGTAGCAGTGGCACTTCCCAGGCAGGTGTGCAAAGGCCAAAGTATTTATGGCGGTATTTATGAGATGACACTGACTTCAAAATTACAAGTCATTCTCTGACGCTCTTTTCCTTTACCAGACGAATACTCCTGGAATGCAGATCAAGGTGCAGTTTTGCTTGGTTTCTTTTTCTAAGCCCCAGTTAATATTTGGTAGCCTTCAAGGGGCTTTAGGGCAGATGCTCGAGTTATTTATCCAACAATTTTCCCAAAGAGTAAATAGCAAGATCATTCCTGAAGAACCAGAAAGAGAGTTTGTAAAAATATAAAGTGGATTTAGTAGATAAGATACAGAATAACAGGCCTGGTGATTTTCTAATCATTCACAGTAATCAAATAGCCAGGTAGCAATGATTATGTACAACTCTCCAGGTGAGGAGTTGGTACACCCCAACTTCACTTATGGGTAGTACGGATATGAGCTAATCGCCTGCCCACTATGTGTCACATCACGTCGATGTAACTCTCCCTCCAAGTGTTAAGATGAATGCTTTGCCCAGAGTCACCAAATCATTTCAAGTTCATAAATCCTGAAACTCCAAATAAATGGTATTTAGAGAATAAAACTCTGGAACAGACTTATGAGAAATATGTTGTTAGAGGTCATCATTGTGCTGATTTCTTAAAGAAGAGGATTCTCATTCATTACTTGTACTTTATATTAATTCATATTAAGAAAAAAACAAAACATTCATTTTCAGGTTCGGAGAAGTGACTTCACCTGAACTGTCAACCCAACCAATGGGAGGTAGATGATGACTGGAAAATACAAACTGAGAAATAATTTTTAAATCTACTTACCTCTGTATTTAGGATTATTTTAAACCAGAGTATATAATAAATCTATTTAAAATTACATGTTGAGTCCCTTATCTACTAGTTAATGAGAATATGAATAAACAGAGGAGGAAAGACAACTTTTCTCATCTTGTAAAGAAACTACTTTGAAATGTCTTTCATTATATTATCAAAAAAATGAGCATGGAGAGTTGCTTATTACAGACTGGAGAGATTGCCTATTAATTAGCTACCCAATAGTTATCAGGTGATATTCTGGCACTGTTTCCAGAGTTTGAGCAAGGATAGATATTTGGCAATTATATGTAATATTAAATTAAATATATTTCATGAGAATAGAAAAAAGTACAACTTTTTGTGATTTCTTTCTGGCTAAGCTAGCAGAGGAGGCAGAGGACATAGGAGCCTACACGATGACCCTCAGTAAGATTCAGAACAAGTATGAGCATCCGCAGAGATTTGGAATCAGTGCTGCTTAGCCAGGAGCACAGAGCTGGAAATCCCCAGGGCCAAGACCCCACACCAGGGCTCAGACTTCAGTTCTCCCGGCCCCTGCTCCATGTCAATTGTGTTTACATTCTCATTTTCCCGAGAACTTTACCATTCTCGATCAAGGCATTCACAAGGAACATCAAAGACTGGGAAAGTCAAAGTAATCCAGGGCTCACTGTTCCACATCTTTGTCCTGACTCTGCTTTATTCATTAAGCTCTAGGCTTCTGACAATAAAAACAAATCAAGCACATAGCTTTTGCCGAACCAGCAGTGGGCAATAGCACATCTACAAGCCATTAAATATGGCTTTAAATGTGAGTACATTTCTTGGAGCTTTTAGGGAATTGAAGGGAGGATTGCAAAGTTCTTATTCCAGTTCTCCAAATCACGATGAGCAAGCAACAAAATTGTTTCCCCTAACAGGCTTTGTGTGTGGCGCAAATTTGTCCCTGGCCCATTTCACTTTGCTGGAACCATCAGTTTCAGAGTTCTTTCAACATAGTTTCACCCTTGGGTAAGGCAAGATAGGATATAAGATTCACAAAGCAAGTGGCCCAAATTCCCGAGAATTTCGGATGTGGCCACTGCTCGCTCTCTCTCTCCCTCTCCTTCCATCCCTATGATAGGCAAAATGTGTTCACTCTCTGGGGGCACTATGTAAATATTCTCTCTCAGGCTGGCCAACACTGCACAAAAATGAAGGCAATACCAATCCATCCTGCAAGACTGGGGGATGGGCAAGAAAACAACCCATGTACTTCTGAAAAACCACTACAAACATCAGTGCATTCTGGGGAGAGCTGATGGAGTTTTCTCAGAGACTTTGCTTAGGTTGGCTGCATTTGGCTAGGTTTAATCCATTCGCAAATGGTACTCCGGCACCAAATTGAACAGAACTCCACACAGCACCACACTGCACTCTATCCTACAACGTACCCACGCACCTTCAGAGAGGAAGGAACAATGAGAGACTCTGTCTTATCTCAGATGGAAGAAGAAAGGGAGTGGGGGCTGGTCACTCCCATCCCTCTCGCTCCAGTTCCAGCACCGAGCTGGTCAGCACAAGGATCGTGGTATTTCTGATCGATGGGTGAAAGAGCATGCTTGCCTTTTCCTGCAGACTTGCCTTGTTCACGGCCTCAGCCCTTGGCGATCTGTCATTTCAGAAATTCCTCTCTCAGCTCTCTAGATCAGGTAGTGCCTTTACGTTCTGCATCCAGATATCCCTGTCACCTCGAGGCTTCTGGTCCCCGGCCCAACCTTGGCCTTGGCCATCATACCTTCCATCATAAATCAGTTTGAAAGAGTTAAAGCTTTACTCGTGAAGATTTTGCAGGGAATAAACTTCATATGGTTATTTTGTTAGGAAAATGCCAGTAAATAATGATTTCGAGAAAAAAAAATTAAAGCTTCAGATTGTAAAGTTTTACTTACAGAGATGTAAGGGAGAGAAGGGAGAACAGGGCCCAGGGGAAGATCTACAGGGAAGGATTTTCTCTGGCCGACTCCTCCGAGCCCTTTGTTGATTAAATTCGCACTCACTTCAGGTTTTCACAGGATCTGCTCCTCCACTGCCCACCGGCTCCTCACGGTGCCTCGGGAGCAACTACACAGTCACAGCATTTGAAAGCAAAGAAGGGATTTAAATAGCACTCATCCCTCCAAATCCTTCATTTTACTGACAGAGAAACTGAGAACCAAAGATGTAAATGGGCTTGTCTGAAGTCACAGAAATGGTTAAACAGGGCACAGACTCGGGTTTCATCTTCACCACAGGACTTGGAAGAGCAGCTCTCGCCCTCTCTCACTGCCGAACTAAATTCATCCCAACCGAGCTCAACTCAGCTCACTGTGGCAACCTGGTAGCACCTGGGAGAGACAGCACACACCTGGCAGAGATCCTCAGAAAGCTGACCAGAACAGGCCCAGAAGATGGCACCTGTTTTTCTGTTTTGTTTCATTTCCAGATATCCACGGTTTGCCCTAGCACGCTCCCAAAATGTACTGCGTTTCATCTGCCTCTGTACATTTCAGTTCTTCACGAGGAAGTAGCAGAGGCTGTCAATGGATCACAGCATCTCTCCTGGAAACCTTGGCACACTGTGTGGAGATGGCACAGAGTAAAGGGGGACACTGCCTTTACTCTGTGCCACTTCGGTGTGCTGGGACGCACCAGGCTCCAGAAACCAGGAGTGAAATCTGAAGACCTTAGAAAATGACCCCAAAGAGAGGGGCAAATGTGTTTGGAAGGAAAATGAGCCAGCTGAGAACAATCCACAAGAATAAGCGCGCTCTATACCTTGTTAAATTTGGGGGCCAGAGGAGATTCAGCGAGCCCCTGGAGATGTCTGATTGTGGTGATGGGCAACTATTCCTCACTCCGTGAGACAAGAGAGGGACACATGAAAAGAATTAGACTCACAGGCGGTGAGAAGGACTGAATAAAACTGTATGCCTGTCTCTACACGAGTGTTATAAAACTAAATCATTGATTTTGAAACTATTACCTTGTTTTAAACATTGAAGTTCTCAGTGTCTGTGACAAAATGTCTCAGAGGTAAAGGAGCTAAACCCTGAGCCAGACAGCTTCCCTCCCAGACGACAGAGCCCAGCACTGGCCTTCTAGAGTCTGCTATTTAACAACAATTCATTCCCATACTCAACACTATGCGCTTAGTCTCTTAGTCTCTGTCTCTCTCTTTGTCTCTCTCTCCCTCCTTCACACACACACACACACACACACACACACACACACACACACACACACACACTTATACACATCGACACACACCATTCCTGGAGGGGAACCTATTGCATAAAAATACAAGAATAAATTCTATTTTTCTTAATTGTATTTTTAAATGCTTGGGGGGAAGATAAGAAGATCTGGCCACTTTTATACCTACCCAGTGATATTTTTAAAGAGTCAAAATGAAAAAGAATTTCCAAGAAGACAGAAGATCTGATTAAATGAACAAATTAGAAGCAAATTGCCAAGGAAATCCTAATTAGGAAGATGCTACCCCGAATTCCAGGAGCCAAGACAATTAGTGTAGGCAGCTGTCAGCAGATCCAGCTCACTCCGCCGCAAGAAAGCATGCAGAGAGTGAACCCTCAGCTCCTACCCCCCAAGTGAGAGTATTCTTGGAGAAATGTGAAAAGTAGCGAGGATGAAAGAATTAACAAATCAGAGTTAGAAATGGCCTGTTGAGGCAGCAGCTGACATTTCACGTTGATAAGTCACTTGAGCCAATTGTCACGAGCAGGGTGAGCTGACAATATATGTATCCTTGGGATTTTATTAATTTTGTCTTCTATTGTTACATCACTGGTTTATCAGAAAACAGTACTTGATTAAAATGTGGCACTTCAATGCAGATGCCTCTTTTTAAAGAATATAATAAGTGACTGGGGCTTGGTAACCGCCGGACTTTTCAGCCAGCCAGCCAGCCAGGTGAGAGGCCCCCGCAGCCAGCGGGACAAAGCCTGCAAAGTGAGCCCGCGCGCCGGCAAGGTCTGAACCCATTAACATACATAAAATCTATGCCTCCTCTCTGGTGACACTGTACTATCTTTTTTTTTTTT
>PVJO010015223.1:0-45671 GCA_004026905.1 Hystrix cristata | reverse complement strand
CATCTTACTTTTCTTTTAACCTTCTTCTTTATCCCCCTTTTCCCTATCTAGTTCTCTCTTTTGAATACTATGTCTCTTTTTTTTTTTAAACATAGTATCTATTCTACCCCTTTGTCCTTATTTACACTTATGGTTTCTCATATCAGAGAAACAATTCGATGTGTACTAATAAGTGCCCGATTTATTTCACTTAATAGTATGTTCTCAAGGAACATCCATTTACATACAAATGACTTTAGTTTATCCTTTTTTATGGCGGTGTAGTACTCCATTGTGTAGAAAAACTACATCTTTTTTAGCCATAGAATGGCAAAACTTTTTTTAAAAATTCTGACAATAGCAAGTGCTAGTGAGAATGTGGAGTAACTGTGCCCTCATACATCACTGGCTTCAAATTGCTACAGCCACTTTGGAAAATGGCTCAGCAGTTTCCTATAAAGCTAAACATCAACTTAATATATAACTTAGTAATCCCTCTCTTAGACATTCATCCAAGAGAAATGGAAGCAAATGCTTACATAAAACCACTATGCAAATGTTTATAGAAACTTTATTCATAATTACTAAGACACTGGGAACAATGCCGAAGTCCTTAAACCAGTTAGGAAATAAACATTCAGCAGAGTACCGTACAGCAATAAAATGAAATGAACTGTGCACACAATGACATCCAGGTGTCTCAAATGCACTTTGCTAAACAAAAGAAGCCAAATCCCCAAACACATAATATACCCTTTTATCTATATAATTAACTGGGAAAGGCAAAACTATTGGGTTGGGGGATAGATCAGTGGTTTGCAGGGGTTAGAGCTGGAAGAGGAGAGGAACTAACTCCAACAAGGTAACATGAAAGAATTAGTCAAGACAATGAAATAGTTCAGGATCCAATGGCTGTAGTGGCTATGTAACTCTGCACTTGCTAAAATTTACAACAAAGAGTGGATTTTACTGATTGTACAGGGAGGATTTTGATGACAGATGCCTGGATAGAATCAGTGGAGGACACGCGAAGTGGTCAGAATCTGGAAGACGTATATTTTGAAGCTAGAGTCATTTTCACTGAAGAACTAAAAATAAGGTGGGAGAGAAGGGATAACTTTAAGGGCCTGGCCTGGACTCCTGGATGAATTTATTGTATTGGGAAACATTGGAGGAGGAATAGTTTGGGAGAATTCAGATTTTTGTAATGTTATAGTTATACAGACACAGCCTTCTCCTTTGTAGCACTCAATCTCAAGGAGAGGGAAATAGTGCTCACAATATTCACAGAGAAGGAATGTGTGAGCCAATGGGCAGATCCCATCATGCATGCAAACTCAGGAGTCTTCCTCAAAAAAGAGAATCTAAGTGACAATAAATCCACACAACCAAATAGTGAGTCAAAGTAATTCAAAGAGCAAATTTGTGGTTAAAAACACAACAACTAACTGTGAGCAATTCATAGTCGTCTACGGCGCATAGATGAAACAATTAGAAATTACAGCTATAGAACAGAAAGTGTTATTAACTTAAGTAAATGTGAAAGTAATGCACTTAATAAATGCCTTACATTGTAGGAGGGGAGGGGGGAAAAGAGCAGTATGCTAATTTTCTCATCTCATAAAGGGAATCACTAGAGAGAGTATAATTGGAATTTTGCTCACAACTTACTTTATCCTCTTAATATTTATATTTTCTCTTGAAAGTTATTTTAGAAACTAGTATTTCTCATGATGAAAAAACATTTATCCAATGTTTAGAACATGTATGTCAATCCTTGAGTCTCTTATTGTCCTTTTAAAAATTCCAGTTAAGTTACATTTAACCCATTTTATTGAAAATGCTACATACAACTTGATTCTATATGGCAAAATTATTTTCCAGTTTCTCAATGTACTCATCTATCTAACTCTTCTCATATGCCCAAATGCTCAGCACAGATTTTTAATGGTAATTTTTCAGGGGTCCTACGTTTGGGATAATTTTTCCCAAACAAATATTTTCCCTTACAGCCAACTATTTATAAACAAAAATGATTATTAATTTGAGTGGCAAGTACAAATTCTTCTGAGTGGAGAACACTATGTGACCGCTGGAGGAGAAAATCAATGAAACAGCTTCCTTGGACATTAGCATGAGCTCTGAATGGAAAAATCAGTGCTCAAAGTCATGAGAGAGTCCTGGGGAGCCCAGGGCTTCCCATACTCGGGGAATCCACTAATAGCGAGGTTTGGGGCAGAGACTAGCATATGGCCAGGGCAGTGTGGATTGGAAGGTGGGGGAAAGAAAGGAGGGTGTTTTATTGTGTGTTTCTAAGCTCACTGTGGACAATCTCCACTTCCTGTCCTCAGCTACAATGTACAGGAGTTTTATAAGAATAAGAAGCTAGAAAACAAGTGTAATCTCTGAAAGCAATACTGTAGCAGGAGTAGGGCGTGGCTAAGGTTGACTGGCAAGGGGGCGTGACCTAGAGGAGTGGCTTGGACCTGACCTCAGCCCCAGAGGAGCAACCTGAACTTGATGTCAACCTTGTGAGAGTGGCCTGGACCTGACATCAGCCCGAGGCACCAATTTCAAGCTCCGCCCCTCCCACGCAGACAGTAGGGGTTCTCGCGAATTTCCACGGGAACTCCATTCTATAAATAGAAGTGGCACCGAAAGACGGTCTCTTCCTTTCTCTGGCTCTGCCAGGGAAAGTTCTACTGCGAGGGAGGTTCCCCCCCCCCAAAGAGGGAGGTTCCGCGGCTTTGCTCTATGGGACCAAGGCTGCTGGCAGCCTTTCCCCTTTTTGGTTTATAATTTTAAATAAAACCTTGGAATTACTTTTTGCTGCCCTTCTTCAGTTCTTTGCTCGCTAGGGGGAAGAACCCAGGAATATCGGAAACCTATCCGATAACAATACCACCCAGCTAGCTAGATTCTTTTGTGATGGGCCAGAAGAATCAGTGTGTCCTGCCATCAGGAGGGCACTCAGCAGATCCTCTCACAAAGTCCTGTGGACAACTTAGAAAAGACTCCAAGGAGAAAGATCGTGAAGGCCACTTTAGCCCCAGCTATGGCCCTGTCCTGATCGGCAGTTCCCTATTTGGATGTAGGAATGCACAGCATACTGAACAAACCTGAGATGGCATTAGGGAAGAAGAGATGGCAGAGTCCATCTTTTAAAAATCCAATAGATTAAAATGATGGGCTGCAAAGCAACAAGGTAAGCTAAATAACTTCAGGACAAGAAATATCCAGCTTGAGAGCATTTCTTCAGGCAGTGACTTTAAAGCTTTTGTTGACTTGTCTCCTCACAAATTGATTGTGTGATATTTGCTCCAAAACACCATTACTTGCAGATTCCCACATTGTCCTCACTTGGGCATTCTAGAACATGCTGTTTCTTCCGCTTATAGATACCCTTCACTTCTTTATCAAGATGCACTTTCCTCAAGGCTCAAATATCAGTCAACAACCCCAGAAAACCCCCACCACTACCCTTCTGTGCTATCTAAATCACTACTGTAAACATATCATAACTTTTAATAAAATATTCTTGGTATTTGCAACTAAACCCTAACATTCTTTGCACTCTATATCCCTATCATGGAGTACAGCTCCTGGTACATAATGACCAATGAATAAATGCTTGATAAATGAATGGATGGAAGAATGAATGAAATACATTGGATTATTCAGCTGGAGCTCCAAGGTCTTGGGACAAATGGCCCAAGTCGTCTAACCACGTCCTCTGTGGGCCACAATCTCCCAGTATTCACAAGCTTCAGCACTGACTCCAAACTTGAACGAAGAACCTTTGGTTTACTAGTGCTTCTGGGTTTTCTAAGTAGTGCTGAAGCTCATAAGCTTAGTTTTCTCACAGGTGAAATGAATAAATTGGATTCAGGGACAGCTTTATGGGTGTACAGCAACTGCACAAGGCCCCATCTGAGAGGGCCTATACACGGCTTAAAGCTCTGCCATTGCTGTCTTGAGAGTCTTGGCTTTTCATTGAGGTGCCTTGTACTGGGCCCTGCAAATTATGTAGCTGATTCTACTCATATGTAAGTACAAGAGAAGCCATTTTCTTTTTAGTGTAGTCTTAAACCATTCGATGAATATTAAAATGTAGCCAACTTGGACTTCATCATTGTCAGCTTATTGAACAAATAGAAGCCTATATTTTGCATAGTTGCCATCAGAAAATACATACTGCTTATCCTTTTTTCCATTTATTGTTTTGCATGTACATACTTGTTCGCACTTGCATAGTTTGCATGTTTGTCATTTTTAGTAGTTCTATCATATTCTAGAATGTAAATACACCGTGAATTTTAAGCCAAACTCCAATGTCTGGGCACTTGGATTGCTTCCAGTTTTTATAAATAGCATTTCTAAAAGCAAGTAAATACAAATTACTTTCTTTTTTCTCTTTTGGGCTATTTCCTTGGCATATGTTCTCAGAAGTGGAATTATGAGGTCAAAGGATAGGAATAATTTTATAGCTCTTAAGTATTACTGGATTGTTCTCTTGAAAAACTGAACCAATTTATGAAGCCCCTGGCAGTGTATACATTTAACTGCTTCTTGAAGATCTGAAATAATTATTTTTAACTGGTTTAATAGTATAATGGCATTTTAAAATTGAAAAGAGCTTAACTGTTTAACAGTAAAGGAGTGAGTTTTTAAAGTGTAGTAAATCTGTGTCCTTTTTTTTTAGTGGTCAGTAAAAGTCAGTTCTTAAAGACAAAAGACAACCAAGTCTCCTGACCTGGCTCCTAGTCAGTTCTCTCTCCCCAGCCGCAGCCACTCCGTGCTCCGCAAATGATCTTAAGTGTGGATCCCCCAGATGGCTGAAGGTCTTTGCTCCAGATCTGCATGACAGAGGCAGACAGGACAGGCAGGAGTCTTGGCACTACCGCTCTAAGCTGTCCATCTCTATGGCCCTCTGGTTTTCACCTGAGAGCTAAGGGCAGTATCCTCAAATTGCCTCCCAGGGTTGAGAGAAGAGACCATAATCTGATGCTGGAAGCAGATTTTCTTAAAGCCTCTCTCCAAATTAGTTGCTACATTATTTCCTGGGAAAGAATTGGCTGTGGAGAGTCACTAATCAACTCTAACTAGCCTGTGAAATCTCAGCCATACTCAGAGATTAAAAACAACTGTGAAGTCCTACTATATGCCATGAGCTGTGTTCCTCTGGGAGGGAGGAATCCAATCTGGTACCCAGCCTCCCTTCCTCGAAACATAGCAGTAGTACCAGTACTTATTTTTTCAGCGAATGTTGACAAAGCACTTGCTATGCACTGGGCACTCTCCCAAGTATATCAGCAAATTAACCCATTTACTCATCCTAACAATGTTGTGAGGTAGGAAATATCCCCACTGTACAGCTGAGGGATCAGAGGCCACAGAAATTGAGTGACTTGCTATTCAGTTACCTAGAACGCTAGTGATGGAGTCAGGATTCAAGCTAGACAGTCTATTCCAGCTCACAGGAGCCAGAATAGACCCAGAACATCATCTACCCTGAATTCTTCATGTTTGAAATAGGAGAACCAAACACTCATCAGAGAAGACAATCCCTGCTCCCGACAAAAGGACACAGTGTGCAGTGGTTGAGCCAGATGGAAATCAGGCCCCTGACTGCTGGAGCAGCTCTCCGAATCGTGTCTCATAGTGGCCCCTCCACTGCCCATAGATCCGTGAGAGGACTGAGAGGCCAGTTCTGCAGGTTTCTGTGGCTGACCCTTAAGGCCTCCAGTGAGGAGAACCCAAGCAGAGAACTGAATAGTCTTAACGCTGATGGAAAAATCAGACTGGACAGCCCTTAAACATTCAAACAGACTAGTGCCTTCTGAAGAAAAACCAAACTCATCATCTGCTCTGACCAAGAGCAGTTTCTTTCAGGTTATTTCTGTCCAGAGGAGCCTAGTGCTGGACAAGAGAGGAAGCTAAATCATATTTCTCTTAAAGAATCTAATGTACAGGGACAGAGAGGGAGGATTCTCCAAGGCCCATTTCATTGACCCAGGAGAGGCACTTTCCACCAGGACTGGTGCCAGATTGGGTCCTCCCATCCTGCTCCCACAAGTGCCACCTATTCCGTCCCCCAGTCTCCCCCTGACTAGTTCTCCCTGCATCAGGACCCCCACTTGACCCCTTCTGCGAGGAATTCTGTTGCTTCTTCCCCTCCTCCACCTCTGCTGATGTGCACCTTCTTTGAGCTTCTGTGGTTATAAATAAATGATGTCTGGATTGATTAGAGGATTGGCTTTCCCTCTAGCAACAACCCTGACCTCTCCTCTCTGAAATCTTCTGCCCAATAGCATCACTTAAATTTCACTTTGCATTGAGAGTCCTCACCTGGGAATGCACAATCACTAAACCTGGAATCAAGAAATGAGCCTGCAGTTTTGGTCCTTCCTGGGACTCTGCATCCTTGACGAGGTCAATCAACTCTATGAGCTTCAGTTCACTTCAGGAAAAGGGACAGTAACTGCTACCTTCCTTACAGAATTTTGGACGTAGGGAATGAGATAACTGTGAAAAGATAGTAAACTGTAATGCCCTGTAGAGAAGCTCTACACTGCAGTTGATCAGCTCAGCGACTGGAGGAAAGTCCTGCTGATCATTTTGAGTTTCAATTTCCAGCTCCACATTAGGGAGAGTCACACCTGTCCCCCCCCCCGTGTCTCCTAATATTGTTTTGGGAACAAAATAACATACACACAAAGACACTTTTAAAGAAGAAAATGTCCCTCCCCTCTGACAGTACATAGAGATTTTAAATGATTCTTGTAGGGAGTGTTAAGTGAAAAATTCAGAATACAAAATTATGTCTATGTTATACCAAAAAAGCATATAGAAGAGACTAAAAGGAAAGACAGCAAAATGATAACAGTAGATGTCTCACATAATTAGGATTATTTATCAGTTTTATGAACTTTCTTTTTTTCTACAGTGACCATGGATTGATAACTAAAAGAAAGGAGGAAATAAAACTTTTTCTATTAAGATTTTTTAAAGTTGTTTAAAGTCTTCTTCTCCACTTGTTCAGATAGAAACACTGTGACAGCCAGATTGATGTTGATAAAGGCTGGTGTGCACAGCAGAGGGAGATCACAGGGGACCTGGCGGGGAGAAGGGGAGGTTACCAGGCCAACAGCCAACTTGGAGCCACAGAAACATGTACCTGTGACTCATACACCCCTTCCAAGACAACAGAGCTAGAAGAAAGCTCAGAAATTCCTAACCACCCCCATCCTTTCATTCCCACTTTCCAGACCAAAATTCTGAGGCAAAGATAGGAAAAGTGACTTGTCCAAGATGCTACGTCTCTCATCCCTGCTTCCATCCTTTCTCTGACCTCTCAGGGGACTGTGATCTGTTTGCCCTGCAGTCTGGGGCTCATTACCTGATGCTCATCCCTACTTCTCACTTCTTTGGCCAGCACATCCACTAGGGAATTAGAATTACTAATAGGGGGTTCGGCATAATAAAAATCAGGCCATAAATCTGCCATATCCCTGTTCAAAAAATATGGCCAATGCAGGTATGGTAGCTGAGCAATAAAAATCGTAGAATTTAGAGATCTTAAAAAGCTGAAAGTCACAGTTCCACCTTAAAGGTGGGAAGATTGAAACCCAGGAACACTGAGCTAGTTTGTACACGTGCCAAACCACAAACCTAATTCTTTTCACCCTGTTCAGTGCTCTTTTCCACTAAACTGTGCAGCCCCTCAAAACTAAATAAATGAAGAAAACAAAAAAGTGATAATCAGTATTGTAAAGTAATAGATAATTATTACAGACTAGAATTCTAAAATATTTGGAACATGTATAATTGTCAAAGAATTGATGTCTTAATGTATGGTATAGTTTAAATATAGATTGTCCCCCAAAGGCCTAATATGTACAGAGGTGGGGCTTTTGGAAGTGATTGAATTGTGGGGGTGTTATAGCTGACTTTCTGTTAGGAGGGTGAACCTAGAGGCAAGTCACTGAAGGTGTGATGTGGAAGGATATGCCTCCCTCCCCAGCTCCTCCTTTCTCTCTCTGCTTTCTGGTCACCATAATGTGAGCAGCTCTTCCTCTGCCCAGACTCTTCCACCATGCTGTTTTTGTCTTGGAGACAGACAGCCATACATTGTAAATGTGAGCCAAAATAGACCTCTCTCCTTTAAATTATAGGCACTGGGTATTCTGTTGCAGCAATGAGAATGTGACTAAGATAGATTTTGGTACCAGGAATGGGATCATTGCTGTGCTTACCTGACTGTGTGGTTCAGAAACCTTTGCAACTGATTTGTGAGAGGAGCTTGAAAAAATTTGGAGATGTAGACTACAGAAGCTCTAGAATGCTGTAAGCCAAGTTACAGATAGGAGATTCTGGTCAGAGCCCAGAAGACCAGAATGCTGATAAAAATGCAGGTGATAAAGACCAGGCTCAGGAGGTTTCATTTGTAAAGAAAGATTCCATTGGCATTTGAACTCCAGGCCATGTATATTATGCACTGCCAGAAAGTTTGTCTACATTTTCCTCATGTCCTGAGAGTTTGCAGGACACTGAGATTAAGGGCATCATACTAATTAAATTGCTGGAGGAAATTTTAAGAAAATCCAATGTTCACATGGTGGCGTGGGTACTGCTTGTGGGTTTTAGCCAGGTTTATACTGCAGATGAAGAGCAAAAAGTTGATTTGAAAAGTTTCACATTTCACCAGAAAGGAAATACATGTAAAGTTGGAGCAAAGAAAACATGGTTGCTGAAAAGATTAGCTTTAAAAATAAGCCAAGTACTTTGCATCAGGAAAATACAAAAGATACCTTAAGGGCAGTTCAAGAATCAGTAGTGCCCCACCCTTTGACAGGCTCAGGGACACAAAACTAGAAATCTTTCATTTGAGAAAAGAGCATTCAAGAAGGGCTACTTAGGAAATTGGTTCCCTGGGATTCAATTCATAATGCTTAGCCATCCACATAATCAGGGGCCTCTGTAGCCATGATCCAAGGGAACTCAGCTACTGTTCAAGCTGGTGGCGGACCTTGGCATCATACACGTGATGCTAGTTTTGCAGACATGCAGAGTGCAGCAGTTATGAGGTCAGGGAGACTTCCACCCAGATTTCAGAAGAAGGCCTGGGACACCAGCCAGTGTGCTTCTGAGAAGGCAGTGCATGAAGCTGTAAGAGTGAAGCCAAAAATGCAGTGGCGAGCCCATGAAGTTGGGGAGGTCATGAACATGTGTGAAATGTCTGAGGAAAGCAGCAGGTAGTGAGCTGAAACAACGGAAGAGAGAGGCCATGAGGGCAATGCTATAGGGGAAAGACCATCCAAGCCATTTGGAATTCACAACTGGCCACAACTCGTCCTGGATGCTAGGTACAGAGCTATGGTATTTAATGTTTTCTCTATGTTTTAGTCTTACTTTGGTCTGAATCCTTTTCATCCTCCTGTTCCTCACTTTTGGAATGAAAAAGTTTATGCTGCACCATCATATTTCAACAGTGTTTAACTCTCTTTTGATTTTTACAGGATTGCACAGGTAAGAATTTGCCTTGAGTCTCAGAGAAGATTTTGCACTTGAGCTTTTCAGCAATGCAGGAACTGTTAAAACTTTAGCAACTCCTAGAGATGGACTAAATGCATCTCGCATAAAGAGATACGCATGAATTTTCTGAGGATCTGGGGCAGAATGTTATGTTTAGATCTAGAATGTTCCCCAAAGGTCTTCTGTGTTCAGAGATGGGGCTTTTGGAAGGTGACTGAATCACACAGGCACTCCAACTGACTTACTTTTAGGACATGGAGCCTGGTTAGAGGCACGTCACTCTGGTGTGACTCACTCACCAGTTCGTCCCTTCACCTTCTACTTCCTGGCCACCTGACTGACATGAGCTGCTTTTCCTTCACTCAGAACTTTCCACCATGCTGTTTCTGCCTTGTAGCTAGCTGACCATAGACTGTAACTGTCAACTGAAATAAACCTTTCCTCCCTTCAGTTGTGGAGGCTGATCATTTTGTCCCAGCAATGAGAAAGTACAAACAATGCCTGCAAAGTAATTTGTTAAAATACGATGCAACAGGAAGAAAGATAGCCTCTTTAACAAATGGTGCTGGAAAAATTGGCTTGCCACATGCCGAAAACTAAAACTAGATACATGTCTCTCACCATGTACTAAACTAAAATTAAAGTGGGTCAAAGATCTAAACATTAAAACAAAACACTAAATCTACTAGAGAGTAGAATAGGAAGAAGACATAGGGTGTAGGAAAAAAATTTATGAACAGAACCCAGACTGCATGGGAAATAATATGAAGAATCAGTGCTTGGGACCACATCCTATTAAAAGGCTTTTGCACAGCAAAAGAAATCATCAATAGAGTGGGGCAAAAATCCACAGACTGGGAAAAAATTTTTGCCAGCTGTCCATCAGACAAAAGTCTAACATCTAGAATATACAAAGAACTCAAATCAAACCTCCCAAATTTAAAGGAGCACCTGAAATGAATAAACATTTCTCACATGAACAAATAAAAATGGCAAATAAATACATGAAAAAGTGTTCAACATCACTAGTTATTCAAGAGATGTAAATCAAAACAACATTAAGATTCCACTTCACTCCAGAAAGAACAGCGATTGCCAAAAAATCAACCAATAACAAATGCTGGTGGGGCTGTGGGGAAAAAGGAACCCTCTTCCATTGTTGGTGGGAATGTAGGTTGGTCCAGCCACTGTGGAAATCAGTATGGAGATTCCTCAAAAAACTACAATTAGAGGTTCCATTTGATCCAGCTATTCCTCTACTGGGTATCTTCCCAGAAGAATTAAAATCATCATGCACAGCAATGTATGCACAATCATGTTTATAGCAACACAATTTGTAATAGCTAAGTCTTCGAAACAATCTAAATGCCCCAAAACTAATGAATGGCTAAGGAAGATGTGATTTTTCTACACAATGGAGTACTACTGTCCCATAAAAAGGATAAACTAGAGACATTTGTAGGTAGATGGATGTACCTTGAGAACATACTCTTAGGTGAAATAAATCAGATACTCATGAGTACACATCAAATTGTTTCTCCAACATGAGAAACCTTAAATGTGAATAAGGACAAAAAAGTGTGATGGATATTATATAAAAGGTAGATAATATTCAAAAGAAAGGAGAATTAGGGAGAAGAGGGAAAAGAAGGAAAGGAAGAAGGAAAGAAAAGGGAAAGGGAAAAAATGGAAAAATATAAATAAACCTGGTGTAAATAGGAAAGTGGGGGAGCAGAAGGGAGGGGTGGGGAAGAGTGGGAAAAACCAAGATACATCATGTACAGGTACAAAATAACCATCATGAATGTGAGCATTATGTATACAACATACCAATACACGTTCTTGGTAAAAAATGAAAAATATGATGCAACTTTTTAAAAAAATGAACAAAGAATATAAAGATCTAATTCATAGAAGAAGAAATATAAGTAGCCAACAAATACCTCTTAAGACATGCTTCACATAAAAAATTAGTTCACCCACTGTAGAATTGGACAGGGAAGCTGAAAGAACCTTTATTACTTACATCATGTATCTTTATGTTATTTCAATATACTATTACAAACATTTTGAAATTTTAAAAAATTGGACCTCTAAAATATAAAATATGTAGTCCCATGATTTCAAAGGTAAATATTTCTTTGGTGTTTGTGAATTACCTTTAGTTGTATTTGCCTTTGTCCACAGACATCATCAATATGTTCCAACAACAAATAATTGACACACACCAATGACCAAAATTAATTCCATGCATATCTGAAAGCTAAAAGTGAGAACCAATTTTAAAATACTACATGAAGCCTGTAATCCCAGCACTTGGGAAACTGAGGCAGGAGAGTCAACATGAATATGGGCCAGCCTGGACTGCATAGTGAGTTCAAGGCTAGGCTGAACTGCATGGAGAGACTGTGTCTCAAAAAAACAAAAAAATATATAATTAGATTTACATAATATATATGTTTGTATTATATATATTATATTTACACATATATATTATATTTATAATTATATTTATAATGTATATTATATAAATATATTTATTATACATATATTATATATATATATGAGAATGTCATTATAGTGTTGGACCAGAAAAAGCCTTTCTAAGTAAAACAATATTCCAAGTCACACACACACACTAAAAACTAATAGTTGGCAAGTTAAATAGTTACAAATTAAAACTTGCATTTAATAAAATACTTTTAAAGAAGCTGGGTGTGGTGGTGTACACTTATTATCCTAGCACTCAGGAGACTGAGGCAGGAGAATCTAGGCCAGCCTGGGCTACATAAGGAGTTCAAGGCCAGCCTGAATTACAGAGCAAGACTTTGTCTCAAAAAAAACCTAAAATAAAAAATAAGATAAAATATTTTAAAATAAAGTTCAAATGAGAGGATAGGAAAAAATATTTCTAATATATGTATCACAAAAGAATTAATTATTAGTCTTTAGATAATAACTTAAAATCAATGATAAATATACATATATGTCAATGATAAATGTACATATAAATCAAATATACATAAAAATGGGTTAACATTATAAAAAATGAATTCAGTAAAAAAAAAGCAAATAGCCAATACATCTTTTTTTTTTTTTTTTTTTTTTTTTGGGTACCAGGGATCAAACTCAGGGCCTTGTGTTTGCAAGGCAAGCATGCTAACCAGTGAGCTAAATCCCCGGCCACCAATACATCATTTTTAAGATGTTCCATTTTGTTTATAATCAGAATACCCCTAAATATCCATCCAAAGTATTAAAAATTATAATCCATTAATATTATGGAATAATATTGACTTTTTAAAAGTAAGGCCAATCTATATGTACAAACATGGAAAAGATATTCAAAAATATTTTTTGGAAAAAGTGTGCCACAGAACAAGCAAATAATATGTTGGCACTTATGGTTAAAAGCTTTATATTTTTTTAATGTGCTTCTATGTGTAAATGTATGGGCATATTCTAAAATAATATACAAGTAGTGTCAAGAATGGTATCCCTTTAGAAGGACGTGGGAATGAAGGAGGTAGCTTAGAACTAAGGGAACTTTCCCTATTTACTTCATTTATTAAGGTGTGTATTTGTCCAAATCTTTTGCAAAACTATATTCCTATAGTTCAGAAAAAAACAAAATGAGGCAATGGAGAATTCATTATGGCTGTATTTTCTCCTGGACCATGCTGCAGGGATTGTCTAAATTTTAGAAATAATTTCCCAAGATAGAAATGAGACAACAACAACCACATTTAGAAATATCAGAAAATGTTCTCTCCTCCATCCTCAGAGTGCACATAGAAGCCAGGCCTGCTAGTGGCCAGAGGGACTTCTTCAGACTCTGGTATAGAAGTGTCCCTGCTCCCACCTCTTACCCTCTTTCATGGCTTCACTGCACCACCACTCCCAACCAAGACCTGGGTAGAACCAAGTTTTCTCATCCCTAGAATTCTCCAATCAGAAGGACAGACACTGATCCTGTGCAGGAAAGTCCAGGATGCGTGCCTTTCAAGAGAACAAACATTATAGAGTGAGCTCAGTCAGCCCCAAAGAGAAGATCTTCAGAATCCCTGTTGCTTTCAATGACCCTCGCTCAAGCAATGTGAATTTCTTTCCCATGAGATGTTAGAAGATGTCAGATTCAGAAAGTAATACATTTACCAGAGCATGTGAGCATATACTTACACGCAGATATTATGCAAGGCCTTTCATTCAGGGTACTTATTTCTTTCAGGCCAGAGCATAGTCCTAAGGTGGCCACTACTGCTTGTTTACATCTTACCAATGAGAAAACCTGGCTCTGAAAGGTGATGTCAGCAAAGAGTTCTACAAGTATATATTATCCAGATGTCTCCAGACAGGCCAAGGTGCTTGAGAT
The DNA here is from genome assembly GCA_004026905.1 of Hystrix cristata. Classification (NCBI taxonomy): domain Eukaryota; kingdom Metazoa; phylum Chordata; class Mammalia; order Rodentia; family Hystricidae; genus Hystrix; species Hystrix cristata. Next base: position 31,786 of record PVJO010015223.1, on the reverse strand, counting down.
CCATAGAAAACATAGATGTGGTCTCCACAATTGTTGAGACTCTCAGCAATGATTAAATCCTGGGACATAGATTATACTTTACAGGGAGGCCAGTGTCAAGCAAAGAGACTTTATAATGCAAACCAGCTTGACAGAATGAAGTCTGAATTTCACATTGTGTGTGTGAAGTTCAGAAACGGAGATGAATAAGCCCCAGGTGCTGTCGAAATCTGAAATACAGGTAACCTCACCTGGGGGAATCAGTGAAGCCTTCCTCAAGATGATATGCCAGGATTTGGACCCAGGTCTGTGCTACTCCAAGCCTCATGCCCTTTCCACTAGGCCACACTCCAAAACCTGTTTCTCAGTAGTGAAGAAATCTCAGGGGAAGGATACGCTCTGAAAAGTCAGGCAGGAAACAGATCATAATGAAAACCAGCTTGGCACAGTTTAACTCGAAATTATACCCTTCAATGACCTAACATCCTGGGAAACTCCTTCAAGGAAACCCACTTTCTCCTTTAGCTTTGACCTTGAGAAGTGTGGCCTTTCTTCACTTGTATCTCAAGTGCATCCTCATGTTCTAGAAGCTGACACTGCTTTGTGGCCTCCAGGACCCCAAATTCCAAGATGCTGCCTCCTTCCCAGGCCCACTTACAGACATCTCGCTGTGCTCCTTTGTCTTTTCTGTTTGCAACTTTCCAGCCAACCCTAATGGCCACTTCTTGCAGCCTCAATCCATTTATCAAGTAGTCTGATCTCATTTCTACACTCTTCATCCCTGCCTCTGGGACTGCTCCCAGAATTCACACATCTGGCAGCCCTCCCCATGTCCTGGCCTCCCGCTCTGGTATTGGCTGCACTTGTCATATAATCCTCACTCAGTGCACACACTAGCCCAGCCACCAGGCCTCAACAGGGGCCACCCTGTCTTGGGTATCTACGAGTTAACTCATCGATAGTTACATTCAACTACTAAACAAATTTCCAGTTTCATTCACTACTAAACAAATTTCTGATTTCACATGCATTACAGTAGGCCCAACCCTCCTCCCATGTCTGCTAAGCCCACCACCCATGTGGATATCAGAAGAGAGAGGAAGTAGTCAGTTGTCCAACCATGAGCAAATTCTGAGGGTCTTCACTACTCTAAGGACTTACACAATAACCTTCTGTCTCCCCTCTTCCTCCGTACACCCTTCAACTCATACACAAAACACATACTTGCCACACAGACACAGCTGTTTAGAAAGAGACATTGTGCTTTGACACAATGGAAGCCAGAGCTTCTGTGGAACCTCTCCCTCCCCCAGATGCAGATGCCAGCGACACGAGCTTGGCTGCCAGCCCAGGAAGCTCCCCATCCTCTCCAGACCCTGCCTGCCCACCCAGCTGGAGCCTCCAGGAAACAAACACCTGACAAACTGGCAGTGGCCACAGGCCCCCAACAGGCCCTCCACATCCCCCTCGCCAGCCCAGAAAATCCCATTCGAAGCAGACAGGGCTTTTTAACAAACAATTAGCTTGAATTTTTCATTAGCTTCTGCTTCCTTTGCAGTTCCTGCCTTCATCCCTTTCACATCTCCAAGCTATGTATAGCTGGGGAGGCCCCAGCCAGTCACAGAGGAGAGTCTGGCGGATGTTTGGGTTAAGGCTGCTGTGAACCCGCCTCTGAAACAAACCCCAGCGAAGCCAGTTATAAATTACATGCAACACCAGCACAAAGAGCCCATGTGTGGCCTGCTTCAGACAGGCATTTCCGCATATACCAGCAAAGCCCGTCCAGCTCCAAGAATCCTTACTCTTCACTGTCGATGGGGCTGACCATGGTAAAGATGTGAAGACTTTGCAGATGATGAGAAGCAGGTAAAGGCCTCACTCAGGTGCACTGCATCATTGCGGTGCTCTTTCCCGTGCAGACTCGCATCTTAACCCTCTGACATCCCCGTGAGGTCGTGGTGATCATTATCCATTTAATCCAGCTCTGGTTTGCAGAAGAGGAAATGGAAGTTCAGGGGTGAAGTGACTTCACCCAAGGACACATGACATCCTTGTCCCCATGTACTCCATTCTCTTCCCCCGGCAACCTATATGGCCAGTTTCTTGGGTATGAACCATGCCAATCACGCATTGTTTTCCAACCAGTGAGGTTGAAATCATGTATGCTTTACTCCTTCTTTCAAAAAATAGAAATGGAAATTCAGGGGAGGAAAATAACTTTCTTTCTACCCATCTTAGGTGTATGGTTAAGGCCTCATGACAACAACACCAACAACAAAATTAACAAGGAGAAAGCAGACAAATTATAAGTTCCACATGACTTTGAAACCTTCATAAGGAAATGAAGCCTCATATAAACAGTTAGACCCAAAGAGGAAAAGAAAAAAAAAAAAAAAAGACAAGAGTGCCTGAGGCAGGACTGAAGATGTTCTGATTGTAATTCCAGGCTTGAATTTCAGAATGAGAAAACTAATTATTTCCCTGTCTTCTCTCGATCTGGATCTGGGAAACATTTTTAGGTGAGTAGACGGAGAGATGTTCAGTATTGCTACTCTCACCAGTTTTGTTGGAGATGGTTGAGAGGAAAGGAGAGAGAAGAGAGACAAAACCTCTTATCTCCATAGACCCTACCAAGTCTCCATAGTGATCTTTGGCAAGGTTTCTGGCCTCAGGTTCTTGCCTCCATCACCATTGCCAAGGATGCTTACCTGGTGTTGAGACAGGGCTCTCCCAGATGGACTGCCTGTCTCTTCAGGATCAGCAGGAATGCAGAGCATCCTGGAAGGTAAAAGAAAGCAACCCCTTCAGCTGCACTCCAACCCTGAAGAGAGGCTCATCTACCTGCAAGACACCAAGCAGATTCACCTTATGTCATGAGTTGGTTTCCAATTACCTCTGGGCTCAGGGTAAAAACAGAAAAAAACTGGTCACTTTTAGGTGGAGATGACAACTAGGAGATGTTCAGCCAATGATCAATGGTGAATTAATGAATGTTAGGGAGGAAGCCACAGCAGGTCTCCTGCCCTACCACACATAGTAAACCCCTACTCTCTTGATGATCTCTCTTCTATCTCCCGGCCGCAGCTCCAAATGGCTAGAACTTGTGCTGAGCAAGTTCTCACAAGTATCCGTAGCTACACAGAAGCTTTGGGGGCAGACAGGAAAAAGACTTGAATAAGTACTTGAGGCATGTTCAAGGCCTCTTGTACTTATTGCTCAGCACAAGTTCTATGAACTTGCCTGTATAGTTCGTAAGCTGAAGAAACCATGACCCTTACAGGCAACACAACCCTCTACCAGTGAGGCCAAAAAGCTAGTGGATAGATGCTCTTTCCACCAGATGCTCACTGAACCACAACAAGTTGCATTCTGTGTTCTCCCTAGACAATTCTCTGCGACAGGTCTTCAGTAATCACTCTAATAGTAAAGATTCTTTCTTCCCTCAATTTCTCTGGGTCGTCCCAGATGTACAGTTAGCACAGAATGCCTCTCAGTCATCTTAGTACCCTGTCCCCTTGCTGTTTCCTTGGTTCCTATCTTCAGAATGGTGTCAATTTCTACCTGCAATCCACAGAGGCATAATAACAATAGCAGTTAGCAGGGCCAAAGCCCCTACTCTGTACCGTGGACTAGATTTTGTCCTTTCCAGACACTATTTCCTTGCCTTTCGATTACCTTCTGCAGTAGGTATTACCATGCCCATTTTATAGGAGCCCATACCATGGTTGGGAAGAACAGAACACAACAGACAACTGGCCGAACTGGAAATCAGACCCTAAGGATCAGGCAGTTCACTTGGTGTTATGTAGGTGGCTGAGTCCGACCTTTAGAGCAGCAGAATGTCCCCCAGGTAAATTTGGAGACGTGTGCAGCCCTGAGACTGTAGCCCCAGCACCTCCTGGAGGAGGGACAACTAGAACAAATGCTGGAAGGTAGGGGTGCAGGAACTGTGGGACAACAACAGCATGGGGAGCAGGCTGAGGGGCTGGGAAATGAGGCTGAAGGGGTTGGGAACCGAGTCAGGCCCTGCATGTTGGCATGAGGAAAGTGGATTTTGCCCTGAGGGTAACTTAGAGCTTGTGAAGGCTCTGAAACACTGGGGTGGCAGGTTGGGTTTTTATTTTAGAAAGATGCTCTGGGCTGTGTACAGTCAGACTGGCTGGGCCAGTTGTCCGGGAAGCAGATGATCAAGGGCTTAACCACAGCAGGTGATGCTGAGAGGACAGGACAAGAAGGAGGTATGCTGGGAGACGCAGGAAGAGAAGGTGTCAGGGGAACTTTCAGGGCTGGTTTCAGGCAGGCTGTACCTCTGCTGCCCTGCTCAAGACCAGCTACCCAAAGGAGCCAATTTTCAGAGGGCATGACCCAGCATCCACATCCCCACCAGGACTGCAGGGCTGGACTGACCAGCAACTCCAGGCAAGCCTGCTGCTCCCTGAGCTGGGGGCTGGGCTCTTCTCCTGCCAGGGCCCTGGTAGGGGCTTCCTCTGGAGAGGCTTCCTCAGGCCCTATCTGAGGAGTCTCAACTGGCCATCCCGGCCCCTGAAACCTGTGAAATATTTACAGCCAGCCAAGCAGGGGAAGCGAGGGGGAGCTAAGACATGAATTATTGACAGCTTCACTTTCATCCTGGCCCAAGCTGCTGGGCCAAGCTGAAGCCCAGGGGAACACCAGTGCAATCTATGGGCATTAAGTAGAGTTCTTGAGAAAGCTGAGGGGAAAGGATCCTGACTGTCAGGGGGACCAGAGATGGCCTGATTAATGTATCTCCTGTCCTGGCCTCTTAGGGTGCCCATCGCTGTTGAGGAGGGATGAGCAGTGATAGGTAAGGAGCCAGCACCCCAGAGCCCTCTTCAACAAGCCCAGCTAAGCTACCCTTCTCCCTCCCCAGGCCCCCAAACACCCAGCAATGTGGCCTGCTGTAGCTTCACAGTTCCTACAAGCCACTCAGTGTGTGTCATTGCAGAGGCCAGCAGCCACCTCTGACAGGATTTCAGGACATTGTCTCCCATCCTGCAGGGTACCAAATCTAGTGCTTGGCCTCTGGGTCAAGCCCTGGAGGGCACACCTTAGTGTACTCACACACTGTCCCTCGTGAACTGCTGGAAAGGATACTGAGCCTTCCACCCGACTCACACTCCCCACTCCCCACTCTGAACACATATCCAGGAGAAACACTTTCAAGGAGGCTGCCCTCCTCACAACTGGGATGCACCAGCTCTTGTTTGCAAGAGAAAACCTGGGTAGTGCCATAGGTGATAGAGCCCTGAATTTGAATCACAGCACCACTGATCAGCCACAGCCTGGAGCCTCAGTTTCCTTGCCTGAAAAATGGCTATGAGGAAAGTACTTCCACAGCTCATGCCATGGGGCCCAAAGGCATCTCCAGGGGAGCACATAAGGACGGACTCTACAGACAAAGGTACTTCTCAGAAATCCAGTCCTCCTTCAGCCCAGTCGCAACTCGTGCCTCAACCTTCTCAGAAACTGACAACCCAACTGCCAAGGTGGCAGGGCACCCAACCGCGTGGTCCCTGTGACCCAGCTCCAAGACCAAAGACTTTATATTTTTACATTTGTCCTCCCAGGACATATGGTGTTGGGAGACGCATTGTCCTGCCTCCCTGCCTGTCTGCCTCCCTGACTGCTGCACTCCACAGGCTGGTCCTGAGGTGAGGGGAGGAACCAAGACAAGAATGGGGGTGGCATGGATCTAGAGCTCACACCTACCCGAGCAGCACCTGAGTTGCCGCTCTCCTTGGTCACTGCAGTAGAAGGTCCTCCCAGCCCACAGCTTCCTGATGTCTGCTAGGAGCCTCTAGGGTCCTTGAGCAATGGACAGAGGGCAGGATTCTCCCAGGATCCCACATCCTGCAGCACTATCTATGGTCTGACTCACTGCAGGAGGGAGCAAGACCCAAAGGCAGATGGTGTTGTTACTTCTCACTTGCCACCTCCCTCTCCAAGCTCATGGTGCTCTGTGAACTTTCAGAATTAGCAATTTTCTGAAGGAGAAGAGACAGAAAAAGAGTGGGAAGCAGACAGGCCTTGTTGGTTATGTGGAGTATGTGGAGTATGTGAAGGGAGTCAAGGCAGCTCAAATCCCTTTGAGCTGGGCATAGTGCTACACGCCTATAATCCCAGCACTCCCAAAAACTGAGGCAGGAGGATCATAAGCTCAAGCTCAACCTGGGCAACTTAGTGACTTAGCAAGACCCTGTCTCGAAAGAAAAAAAATTTAAAGGGCTTGGTATGTAGCTCAGGGCAAAGGCCATAAGTTCAATTTCTGGTACCACAATCCATCTCTCCAGCCATTTATCCATCTACCCATCTACCCGTTCAGCCCATGATCTGTCCACCCATATGTTGATTCATTCACTCAATAGTCAGCATTTATCGTACAACAGTAGAGGCGCACTTGTCCACTGTAAGTGAATCTTCCCGACTAGTTCCTCAGGTAAAATGCTTCAAAACAGACTTTTTCAAACTGTGTACCCAGAAGCCTAGCTCTTCTACTCTTTTCACATGTACTTATTAAGCACCCACTTGGCACTGTACTAGATACCACAGGTAAAAGATAAAGGACATAGTACCTGCTTATCAAGGACTTTCAGATTTCCAAGGAGACATACAAGTCCTCTGAAGCAAAGAGTGATCCACTGTAGGATAGTGATTGGCACAGTGTGCCAAAGAACAGAGTAATAGCAAAAGCTGGTGCCTGTGTGGGGCTCACGACACTCCTGGCACTATTCTGAGCACTATGTGTACACTAACTGGCTCAATCAGAAGAGGGGCACCTATTCGGTGGGGGGGGGGTTCTGAACTGGACCCAGAAGGGTAAACAGAAGCATGTCAAAAGAAGTGGGGATTTCAGATAGAGAGAAAAGTCTGTGAGAATGTAAAGCAGTCATGGTGACAGCAGGATAGAAAACAAATGAGGGAAATCCAAGAGAGGAAGCTGAAGACGAGGGCAAAGGTCACCTTCATTCTTTCCCCAAATGTTCACGTGCTGCTGTGCAAGACCAACAGAGCCCCAAGCTCAGGAGCTTATAGTTTGGTCTCTGTGGCAAAAGGTCAGTGCATATCAAATCTACTGAAGGTGCTTTGTAAAAGCCTCTGGATGATTCTGAAAAGCACCCCACCCAGGCAGAGGATTATGATACTGAATTGTCTCAAATCTCACTTCTACATCTAATGTCCTATTACAGGGCCAACCATCCTGCCCTGGAAGATACTAAGAGACTGGCGTGGGTCTTGGAGCCTGGCCAGAGGCATCAAACCCTGCCAGGGGCCCTTTGCGGTCATGGGTGCATCAGCCAGGGGACCCCTTCCACAGGGAGGCCCTCCCTCCCACAGCAGCTGCCTGTGGGTCCTAGCAGAGATCGGACTACAGTACTGGATGAGGCGGACTCCTGGGAGAATCTGCACCTCTGTCCATTGCTCAGGAACCCTGCATCCCTCTCCAGGCACCACCCTCTATGCAAGGGAGCAGCACCCCCTAAGGTTACAACACACCCAGTAACTGATCAATGGGGCGCACACACAGCCCTCAAACAGGACCGCCTTGGAAGAGCCCTCCCAGCCCGGAGCACTGTGTGGGTCTCCTGAGACCCCGCTGCAACCGCAGCACAGAACAACCTCCCCTCTGCCTGTCCCTCAGGAGTGGTGATGCTGAGGGTCTCCCCAAATCACCTGCTTGCAAATTTCTGTCTCGGGCCATTGCTGTGGGAAACCGATCAATGGCACTGGGCCCTGTGAAGCTCGGCCCTAGATCTCCCCCAGCCCACTATTTGCTCCCCTCCCATCTGAACTCTGGTTCTGATTTCTAGTTGTGACCTGACAGCACCGACATCACTGAGGACAGCCACTCACAGTCCTTACAGATTATTCATGTGTTCAGGTTCTCCACATCCCAGGAGCCGTGACCAAATCTCGCCTACCTTTAGCTGCTTATACATTTAGTTGCCCTGGTCTCGAGCTCCATTACCACCACCACCGTGACCCCTTCCCCTTTCCTCTGCATCTCCTTTGTTAAGAACTGTTTCCTCCTCCAGGAAGTCTTCCTAGACTACATTCTCCTAAATTTGAAGAACCAGGCACTTAAACTTCCAGCTGTTGTTAGTTTGAAACTTTGCATGTGTTTGTGGATGTATATTTAAACCGTGCTTGTGGGTTTCTTTGAAGTCTATGTTTGTATATTTCTCTGCCCTCAGGAATCTGTGTTCTGCTTCTCCAATAAAATAGTTGGGGGTGCAAATCCCCAAGGTCAAGGTCCTCCTTCATTTGCATTTCTTTCACCCACTCTGCTTGGCAACGCTTTGGCTGCCTACAGAAGTGTCCAGCACAGAGAATCTAATGACAGCTCAATAACTCAACAGGAACTCTAGCAACCTACTTCTAGCCCTTTATTCCTATCAAGGGCAGCATGTGCAGTCTTTCTAGAACCTCTATGGAGCAGACAGGACAGCTATCATCATCTCCATTTTATGCATGAAAATCCTGAGATCACAGAGGTGAAGTGACTCTGTCAAGGACAAGGACACGCAGCCAGCAGATGGCAGAGTGTGGTCCAGAACCCAGGCCTCCCTACTCCTAGCCCACGACTCCTCCTGCGACACCCTGCAGGGAGGGGACAGCCCAAAATTGGTGAGTCTGGTGACGCATGGAGCTCGGGAATCTGATCTGTAGTCAGCAGCTTGCTCCTCATAGGCAAGGTGGCTGGCACCCACCCAGAGGGCTGGTTGATTCCTGGCGGGCATTTACCAGGGCACCCTGACTGCCATTTTCTTCCCAGATGGCTATGTACAACGAACCCTTTTGGTAGACATAGTCACCAAGGAGGCCTGAGAACCACAGCCATGGAAAGGACCTGCAGCATCCTCCATGGACGCAGCCAATGCTAGGCCCATCTGCAGAAAGCAGGGGTGTGACCAAACACACAGAACTTAATTGCCCCACTCAGCAAAGGACTAGGTGCCTTCTGACCTCGCCCAGGCCCCAGGGAGGACACCCAGGGTGCCAAGTGCTCACAGCATCACTGGACATGAGCCTTACTGAGCTATAAAGAGGGGTGAGAGAGTGCTTCAGAGGGCTGTTCTCTGGCGGGAGGCCTCAGATTTGGTGAATGTACAGAGCAGCCCTCTGAGTGCCCAGGGCCCCATCCCAGCCCTGAGATTCCCTGAAGGAGCCTCACATTGCTTTTAAGGACTTCCTCTGTGATTGGAGGAGCGCTGGGGCTAATAACAGTTCCTCGGAGCTCTGACCCTGCTCCTGGCTCTGTCCCAAGCACTGTACATATGGCCTCAAGGAAGCCCCATGAAGCAGGTACCACCATCACTGTGCCGGGAGAGACGGACCATCACTGTGCTAGGAGAGACCGACACGTAGGGAGGTGGAGTAATTTGCCAAAGTGCCCAGCTAGAGAGGGAAGAAGAGGGTCCAAAAGCAGGCAGTCTGGTGGCCAGTCTGCTGTTCAGGGTAGGCCGCCCCTACAATGCAATCCCTGGGCCACTCTCCCCGCCTTCCACAAGCTGGCTTTGCCAATGAGATTTCAGTGGAAGTGTGGCCCCAGCACGCTGGCTGGTGGCCTCTGGTGCTGGCTGCCCCCCAGCTGCCTGCAAGGTCCATGACCAACCTGGAGGGGCGAATCACAGCCAGTGCAGAGCAGACACTAGGAGCCAGTGGCACTGACTGTCCTGGCCCTTTCCACTCGGAAGTGGCTGCCCAGTGGCATCCGGCCTCTGGGTACATGGCCAGAACCATGACTTGCTCAGGCACCTGGCTTCAGGTGGGCTGTGGCAGAAAGGCAACTCAACCAAGGTGCATGACAGCTTCCCAGCAGTTTCTGAGCCCCGTGTATGGCCCATTTCTACCCACGCAGTGACCTCTGCTGGCCCCACTGGCCCTGTGCAGCTGGGAAGGCACCTACCGGCCACCAACAGCCAGGCAGGAGCTGGCCAGCCAGCCGGAGGTTGGGTGCACTTGGAGGACACAAACACCCGGTAGCCCCTTCAGCCTGGTCCACCAGGCTTGTCCCTGCAGAGATGAGGGAAGGTAGAGTCGAGGAAGGACTAAGAGACCAGTTGACCAAGCAGACAGGCCAAGTTCTGACTGTTCTTCACTGTGGCAGGCTCTGTGAGCCTCAGTTTATCAAACTCCACAATGAGAGTGATCATCCAAAGTCCACAGTTGTTGACGAGTTTAGCCACTTAACAGTTTATGCCAAATGTCACTCGGGCAGCACGTTTAAGTACTGACTGTCCTGAGCATCACTCGGGCAGGTGTCATTTCCACTAGTGGATTCTTATATTGAATAAATTTGATAAAATTGTTGTTTTTATATTTCCTGGGTTTTTTCATTATAAAATTAATGAAAAAATATGCAATTTTGGGTCATCCTGTATTTAAATAATTGAACTGACAAGTGGCTAAGATGGTGGGGTTGAGGTCATGGGTGCAACACAGGCCAAGACGGCACCACACAGGCCTGACTGCTGGCCAAGGCACCCTGAGGCATGAGTCCTCACAGGTTTCCTCAAGATCTGGACTGTATAAAAGGACATAGATGCCAAGAAGAGCTTGCCACTGTAGCTTTCCTCACAATAGCCCGCCCCGCTTCCCCCAGTGTGTACTTTCATCTTGCTTTTTCTCTTTTACTTGGCCCACGCTCACTCTGCAGAGTCAGTTTCTCCCTCACTCTTCACTTTTACTTTTTCAAATAAACTTTGCCACTGCTAAAAAAAAAAAAAAATTCATCTGTCTTTCTACATCTCCATTGCCACCATCACAGTGGAAGTCATTGGATTTACCTCTTACATGGTCTCCATGTTCATTCTTCCCTCCTCACAACCATTGTCCACTCCTCAAAGTGCTGATCACGTCACTACAGTTTAAACCCTTGTATGGCCTCTAGTTCCTCCTAGAACAAAGTGTGTATAATTTCCACGGCCTGCAGGGCCTTGCACCATCTTCTCCTTCCCTTCCTCTTCAGCCACCATGGATCATCTCCCATCGCTCTGCCTTCCAGCCATGCTGGCCTCCTCAGCACGACCCAGCTCCCAAGCTTGGGGGAGCCACCTCTGCCTGGAATTATCCTCTCTATCCCAGCCTCCTTCACCTCCCTGGCTTTTCAACCATTCTCATCTCTGGTATTCACGGCTCCCTCAGGAAAGGAATACCCACACCAGACCAGGGCCTTTGTTCTCCCTGTAAACTTTCTCTAAGCCTCCTGAGCTCTGCCCTCAAAACACCCATCAAAGTCTGCATCTGTCCATCCAGATCCTGTCTTCCCAACTCAAATATAAATTTCATAGGGTCAAGGACTTTTTCTTACTCAGTAGTTACCTCTAACACCTCACTCAGTGCCTGGTGGTGAGTTTACCATTGTCAAGGGAACCAACTCTCCCTGTTCCAAGCAAGGACTCCACCCCCAGAGCCTTAGGCAGAGCCTGCTCTCCAGAACAACTCTCTTGAGTCATCAGAGAAAGTCAGTACCGGGTTAGGCTCATAGTTTTCAGATGAGCACACCAAGACTTGCTGGTTGTCAGCAGGCACCAGGCACACTCTCCTCAGCCTCTGAACAGAGAGTCCAGTATTAACTAGGGCACAGACCTACCCTCACAGAGCTCCCGTCTGGTCAATTTTCCCCGTGTTTTCAGCCCTCCCCTGACCCAGTTCTCCATCTGTCTGTCTTCTGAAGCACTAAGCACAAGACAAAAGTGACAGCAGGACATCGTGGGGTCCTGTTCCTGCCTGGGGGCCGCCTAGGAACTTCTAGGACTTTGGTCTTGGAGCACAATGAAGCGTCGAGTCAGCACTGTCCAGAGGCTGGAACAAAGAGTGTCTGGCCAGTCCTCCTTGGCTGTCAGCCAAAGAAAGAAGAATTCATGAAGACTTTCCAGTGTACAGTGGATGCCTCATAGTTTCCTCAGTTTCCCCAGGACAACTCACTCCCTCAGAAACACGTTTCTGGGAGACGGGGTATGGAAATTCAAGCTTCATCTCAGAAAATAAAAATTCTGTGGGATACTCCTCACTTCCCATCTTTAATGCCTCTTTGCTCCTAAGAGGAAATCAAGCTCACTGGCCAGGACGGAGCCACCAGAACCCCTCAGGCCAGACGTCAGGACTGACAGGATCCTGACAGGAGCTCGGGGGCTGCAGAGCAATGCAGATGCTGGGAAGCTGGCATCATGAAGGAAGTACTTGGAAAGGAGTTGGTGGTGCAGAGCTGAGAGGTCTCTGGACTCTTCCCGGCAAGGAAGGGACTCTCCAACCGGGCACACTTCCTCAGCCTGCAGACCAGGGTCCAAGCTCTTAGGTCCACCAGAGCCCTCCCTGGCCACGTTCCCTCACCTCAGATGCACCTGGGGAAGACGCTTCATCAGCAGAGAAGCCTCCTGCAGACTGGCGGGTGGGGAGGACAGGAACACAGGTAAGGTGAGCTGATGACAGCGCCACACTGGGAGGAAAAAAATGGGAGAGAAAGTTCATTTGTGAAAGAGCTGCTCTTTAATTTCTGAAAGGCATTCTCGCTTCTTCCTTCCTCCCTCTCCCGTTGCCTCTTCCCCTCTGTCTCCTTGTCTTCTCCCTCCCATTCCTTCTCTCCCTCTTCTCCCCTTCTTTTCCTTCCTCTTCTCCCTCTCTCCCTCCTTCCCTCCCTCTCTCTCTGTCTCTCTCTCTCTCTCTCCCCCTCTCTCCTCTCTCTCTCCCCCAGTACATTCCCTTGCAGTACAGAAAATCTTTATACGGTACAATTAAACTAGGACAAGAATGTTTTCCAAAGCTTTAAAATATCCTTGTTAAGGAAATTCACTGGGAAAAAGAAACTGGTTAATTTCTTAGAAAATAGGAAACAGATGGTAGAAACTGATGTTTCCCCCACTGTTCCAGATCCCCTCCTGAGGACAGCAGGCCTCTGGCTCAACCGCCAGGCACATCAGACAGGTAGGGTCAGGACAGTGATGACCGGATCCACACGTAGTCTCCCATCTGGCTCTTGTCCTGCGTTCTGCTTGGCAGGTGAGACTAGGGATGTGGAAAATGCCTTTTAGTGTCTGTGTCCAGGAGTAACACCTCCCTCCAGCGCCCTCTGGTGCTCCTTTTCCCCTCGCCTGGGCCAGAGCCTCAGCTAACCCACCTGGGCTTGCACTGCAACCCAGAATTGTCACTGCAGAGGCTTTTGTAGGCTTTTTGTAGGCAGAGGCTGGGTTGTGTATGTTCTCGGGGTGCATCCAGACTTGTTACAACTTTAAAACATTTAGCCCTGTGACTCATGGGCCACAATTGGCACGCTTGCTCCAGTCCCTGAAACTGTTTGCAAGAGGTCCTCGAAGAATGGCTCAGGACTAAGTCCACTGTGATCATGTATTCTTGGGCCATCACTTTATATCAGAAGCAACAATGAGCCATGATTAGAATTGTGCCACAGCACTGAGAGCCCGGCGTGGGAATGAGAGCTGGAGCCTGGTCCTGCAGAATGTACAGAGAGGAATCACAGAGACGCAGAGGGCTGAAGGCCAAGGCTGCCAGGACAGGATATAATGTCAGAGTCACATTACTCTTAAAAGTCAAGATAAATGTATATGCAATGAACTTCAGTACCATATGTGCTGTACTTGGTGACTAGGTACCAATGATGCTGTGTGGTTTTATTTTCTTGAATTTCTATACAAAGCCGCTTATAGTTTTCCTCTTCTTACTTTATAACTGACTGCTCTTATACTTATAACTGACATCAATAAAGTTGGTATTTCCTCATATTAAATATAATGCAATAATCATACTGAAAAATAATGGTTCTTTCCATCGTCACAGTAGTCATAATTGTCTGCATCCTTCACGCCTCTTTCCTCCCAACCTCAACGTATATCATGGCCAAGTCCTGATGTTTCAAGCTCTCCGCTAACCCCTCCCAGTGCTGAGGTCCCTCCATCTCTTCATCCACCTATTCTGCCTCCCCGTCTTACACTTGATGTCCTGGCTTCCAGCCCACAGGAGGAGATCAAATGTTAAAGCCCTCCCAGAGGCCAGAAGAGCAACAGCAATGTGAGAACTGTGGCGAGACGTAGGGCAACGTCAGATGATGCCTTCCTCTTCTATTCCATCTTCTTCCTTTGTGGCGGCCTCCTACCTGCCCAAGGTTTTCTGCCCTTTGCACTGAAAATGGTATCAGCTGATGCTTCTTAAAACCCTTTTACAAGCCAAGTGGTTTTTACGTATCTTTCAGTCTTTACAGCAGGCCCCTGAGTCTTGTTATGTTCACTTCACAGCTGAGGACCCAGGCTTGGGGAAGAGATCAGAATGCCTGATAAACCGTATTCAGAGTCTGCCTTTTAGTCTAGTCATCTCCCCACTCTTACTAACTGATCGAGGCTGATAACAGAATTTCAAGCCACAAACATCCAGGTGGATAAAGCATTCCTGGACTTAGAAAGGTCTTGAAGAACTACTTTGAAGCTGGCCCTTTCTCATACTCTGTGAGTCCTTAGCATGGCCAAGGGCAGTTTGCACTGCAGTCTGCCCAGGCTTTCTGAGACAAGCCGAGCCCTCGAAGTGACCATCTAGGTCCATATAGGATCACCAGCTCTCACTAATAAAAATATAGGCGGTCCAGTTCAACTCAAATCTTAAACGACAAATCATATTTTAGTATAAGTATGTTTCAAGTATTACATGGGGCATATTTGTACTAAAAGACCATTCGTTGTTTATCTGGAATTCAAATTTAACCTAGATTTTATTTCTGAATGCTTAGCTCAGGCCACTCGGGTGCGACTTCAGAAGGGCAGGTGGGACAAAGAGCAGCTGCAGCTCCTCTACTCGCTAGAGGGCTCAGAGGAGTCCTAGAGAAGCAAGGTGTCACCTGTGTTGCCAGGAGAGGGAACCCAAAGCCCTATTAGTCATCACTGTCCTTTCTATACTTGTGGTTTCTTGTTCCCTGGGTCACCTCCTGCCCTGTCTCTCCTCACCTCTTCCAAGCTTTCTCCTCCCGCTCACTGCCCGGGAAGCTGCCCCAGCTCAGTGGACTGTCCTTTGCTGACCCTGGCACATCCAAGTCTACAAGCCAGAGCAATGCAAGTCAGCCCAGGCCACATTTTCTGTGTCCTGAGGTGGCAGGGGTGGGACAGAGGCCAGGTCCTCAGGCCAGCACAGACTCCTTCCAAATGCCTGGAAAATGCCTCTAGGGCAGCAGACTCACCCTTTGGAGCCTGTCCCTGAGAAGCTGAGAGCTTGTCCTAGTGGCAGAAGGGCCTGGCTCAAAAGTCAAGACAGGCAGCCCAGAGGGATGCCCGAATTCTCTCTGCTCCGCTCCCTAGGGAACTTTCTTGCTTTGCAAAGGAAACTATGCACAGTTAAAAGCAAGTGTTGTCTTCTTTGAATGAAGCTTTACATTACTGGAGGGTACGGTTAAATATCACTCAACTGAAGCCCTAAGTCCCAGGTGGGTTGGAGAGATAAGAAAGTTTTGCTCTTACATGAGAAACCCAAAGTATTAAAATGAGCAAAATAAAAGATAATAAGAAGTAGTGAAATTTTTCTTAAATGGGAAGAGGCACAAGAGATGGAGGAAGGGGTTGGGAGGGGAGGAAAAGGAGATAAAAAAAAAATAATTGAAAGAAAAATGGAAACAGAGATTTTGCAAATGGAACCAAGAGATCGAAGGAGCAGGGAGAGATGGGAGGGGTAGGGGACAGAAAAAGAATTAAGATGTGTTATGTACATGTACCAACTCCCCACAATAAATGTAATCATTATGTGTTGCAAACATGTACCAATTTTAAAAATTAAAATAAAGGATTACTGAAGGGATGGGTACAAATAGTGACAGACCCAGAAGCCCCTGACTGGTCCACTGGAGGAAATGGCCCAAGTATATGTCCAATGGCTGGGCCAAAGTCTCAAGGTTTCCAGGGTGTAAACCAAAGCCAGCAGTATGTCCCTTGTATGGCTATGGTAAAGAGCACATAGAATAATGGGGGTGGGAGGGTGCAATTGACCCAGATCTGAGGATCTGAGGACCACCCTGGGGCACATGTAGGGGAGCAGCAGGGGCAGGAATTCACTAGATCATCAACAATGCATCCCTTCTTCCAGAACAGTTCCTGGAAGCCCAAGACATCTTCTTCATCCCTCCCCCAACTTCTGCACCTTCCTCTGTACCCAAAGGAAGGACCTGCTCTTCTGCCATTCCTTCCTTTGCCTGGCTTTCTGGCAGGCCACTTCCCACACAGAAGAATCAGTGGGAAAGCACAAGCCACCATCACCACACTCCTGCCAGAAAATGCCAGCACACTACACACCAAGCTTCAGCGAGACTCTGACACTCCTCGTGGCTCCCGTGGGCTTCAGGTTCCAGAGCGCAGGATGGGAAAAGACAGCAGAAGTCAGCTCTTACAGGCTCTCCATTCCCTTCTGGGAAAGTGGGGACCAGAGACGGGGTGTGGCTAGTTCCAACGTCACACAAGAGGCCCGGCCAGGTCACCTAACTCCTGATGAGGGCAAACTCTCTCTACCATATTACCCTGACTTTTTTATTTTGGTAACTTTTTAATAAATGTAACAGAGGGGAAGAAAAGCTAAAAATCCAGGAATCCTGACCCAATACACTTTCATAACTAATAAATGCTGACTATATACTAGCAAATAAGCAAGAAAATGCTTTTTAAAAATAAGGTTTATTTAATACAGATATTACAATAAAGACTATAGAGAGGAGCCATAGTCTTGTAACTAATTTCACTTTATTCTTCAGAATAAATGAGTTTTAAAGTAAAGAGCATCGGGTCTGAAATCAGATAGATCAAGTCCACACCCTGGTTCTACCATTTTCCATCTGTGTGGCCCAATGCAGGTATAAAATGGTAATAAGAGCAGCATGCAGCTCACAGGCCAAGAGGATTAAAGGAAGTGCTGTGTTTGCCCACTTAGTCCAGTGCCTGATACAGTAATAGCTGATATCTGGGGAGACCTCTTTGTGTTGTGGAGGCAGCAGGAGCCTTACCTCAGACCCCATGAAGCCCTGTGGTTAGGTCTACCTGGCAAGCTCAGTAAGAATCCTCTATCCTAGACCTCCAGTCACTCACTCCAGAGAATGGCTGCTATGAATTGAATGGAACTCTCCAAAAATTCACATACGGAAGTCCTAACCCCCACTGTATTTGGAGGTCGAGCTTTTAGGTGGTAATTAAGGCTAAGTGAGGTACAAGGTAGTGCCCTAATCTGATAGGATTATAAGAAGAGGTAAAGAACGAGGTCTCTTCCTCTGCCTCCAGGCACACACCAAGGAAAAGCTTTATCAGGGCATAGCAAGAATGCACCTGCCCACAAGCCAGGAAGAGACCCTCATCAGAACCATAGCAACCCTGATCTTGGGCTTCCACCTCCTGTACCATGAGAAAATAAATTTCTAGTGTTTAAGCCACTCAGTCTATGGTATTTTGTTACAGCAGCAAAAGCTGACCACAACAGTGATCAACCCATCGCAAGTCCCTGCAGCATGGCAGCCCCCAAGCCCAGGGGCCAAAACCACACACCATACCCTGGCAAAGAAGTCCCATGGTGAATCACTGGGTCTGCCTCGGACTGCCTTGAGTTATAGCCCAGCTCTGTCACTACCAGATATGTAATGCTAGCCATTAACTTAACCTATTTGTGCCTCATTTTCCTCATGTACAGAAGAGAGCTCATAAAGCCATTGTGGGAATTCAGTAAATTAATAAATGTAGTGCTCTTAGATCAGTTCAGTCAACCAGTATCTATCAAATGGCTACTCTGTGCCAGGCACTGGGTGTCTAGCAGACAAAACAGGAAAAAAAAAAAAACAAACCTGCCTTCATGGCAAAAATAAGATTCCCCTGACAGTGGTAAGTGCTAAGGAGATGAGACCAATAGGGCCAGCAGTGTTGGATAAGTAACCACGGATGGCCTGAGCAGACATCCAGAGGACAAACAGTCCCAGCAGTGGGAATAGCAAGTGGGAAGGCCCTGGGGAGAAATCATGAGGCTACGCCAAAGGGACAGCAAAGAGGCTGATGTGGACCAGAGCGAGCAAGAGGGAGAGTGCTAGAGAAGAGAAGTAGTGGGGTCCGGATTACATGACGTTCCAGAGCCAGTGAAAGGACTTTGAATCAGGCTCTGAATGACATGGGGACCACTGGAAGGCTTGAAGAGAGGACACATGAGTCTCCTCAGGACCATTTTGTTTGCTGTTTGAAGAACTGTATGGAGTGGCAAGCAAATCAGACAGGCCAGTTAGGAAGCAACTGGAATAATCCAAGTGAAAGAGTAGAATGGCTTGGATTAAAGTGGAACAATGTTAGGTTATATTCTGGCATATTCCATAAGTAAAGCAACACAACTCACTGTAGATGAGATGGTGAAAGTGAGAGCATGAGGAGTCAAGACGGCCACAGGTTTTTGTCTGGGCAACTGAAAACAGAGTTGCCACTTACTGCTATTGGAAGCTGCCCAATCTGGTTTGTTAGGAAATATTAGAAGATTCATTTTAGACATGTTAGATTTAAAATGCCTGCTAGTCTGAACGCAGCTATGGGTTGGGGGAGCAGTTAAGTATACAAGCTTGGAGTTCGGGAGAGAGTTCTGGGCTGGAGAAAATTTTGGAATCACAAACATACAGGGACTCATTTGAAGAATGAGATTGAATGAGACCACCAAGGGAAACCACCTGGATGAGGAAAGAGGGAGAAAAGATTGGGCTCTGGCTCACTTCTGCATAAACTCCAGAACCTGGGAGCAACCAGCAAGGGAGACTGAGCGGGAGCAACCAGCATACTCACTACACAATTGTGTGCGAAGCTGCTACGTCTTACTGTTGCTATTGTTACTGGCTGCATTGGGGCAGCACAGATCCTCATGTCACAGTGACACCCTCTAAAGCCTGCGAAGGGTCTGAAAATCATATAGCCATTCTCCCAGGTGACCTGTTACCAGAGCCGAAAGACAGAACAGAAGAAATGCATACCCAGTTGTATGGTGAGAGGAGCTGCTGTGAGAAGGAAGAAGGATCTCGCCAGGGAAAAGATGAAACAGGCAAACATTCTTCCAGTACAAAAGGAAAAAGAAGAGAAAGAAAGGGAAAGTCACACAATTTCCAACCCTTTTGCCACCCTCTTCACCCATCTGAATGACAGAACAACCAGAGACAATGAGATGACAGAAGCATTTTTAACAGCTGTCTTTATTTTAAATTTTTAGCTATAATCATATAATTAAGATGCCTGCTTGATGGAAGGATGAAGAGCCACACTCGATTAGGGCACAAGAAATAACTGACAAGGCCCTTTAGGAGCTATGTTTCATAACTAGCTGCCCCCCTTTGACTTACACCCGGAGGCACATAGGAAATTGCAAATGTTTGGCAGACACAAGAGGTACTGTGTTTAGAATCGCAAAGGTTGGAAGGCATCCCCAAGGACTGCGATGAGGCGGCATGGAGACAGCCCCTACACAGAGGCAACCCTCCAGGTACAAAGCCAGCAACTCTCAGCACTGGGCAAGACATGGGTCAAATATATAAACAACCCATGTGCAACCACCTGGAAGATGACAAGATGTGACAAGATTGCTAACATATCCTTGAGGGAGAGCAGAAACCGCCAAGACCACATGCAACAAGCTCATACTTTAAGGAGACAGGAGAGAGACGACAGATAGCATGGATCTTAAATTACTGGCTATTATTCTTGAGCAATCCACATGTGTACATTTATCATACGTGTACAATAAAGAGAACTAGCCTTCATTGAGCATTCATGGGTGCTAACTAAATTCTTTGCATAAATCAACTTATTTAATTCCACCATCAGACTTGTGAGATGCAGGTGCTGTTTTTATGCTCTTATGCAAATGAAAGTGTTTACGCTTAGGAAGAGGTCATTTGGCCAAGGTCACACAGCTAGGCAGTGTTAAGCTGGGTTTGGAGCCCAGGCTGGCTGGCTCTCATCCTCGATCACAACCTCATGCCATCGCCTCCCTGCTTGGCGTTTCCAGGCAGTCATCCTCTTCCCTCTCAGCCCTCCTCCTCCCCCTTCTTTCCGGCCACTTCTGCTCACCGCCCGTAAGCCTTCGGCTTCCACCTACTTCATGGCCAAAACACAATGGTAAGCACATAACAGGGACTGAACAAGCATTTTCCAAATTGAATTAAATGTCTGGGATAAACTCCGAATTGGGTTCCTCAACATGGAGAGTGAGGAAGCTCAACACTATGAAAAAAAGGCTACAGCAGAGAGCCAGAGATTTTGAGGAGCAGAGAGGGAGACTGTTTTTCACATGGCACTAAGGAACATTCCAAACAGACCCCGGGTTGATCTTGGGCCATCATTGTCCTGTCATGTTTCAGTACTAGGGGACTGAATCGCCATTCTGTCACTACCATTGTGCCAGCACAGTGTCAAAGCAACAGGCCCAGTAAATATGTCTGGGTAGGGGAAGTGAACACGCAGCCCCTCTGGCGCTATGGAGACACTCAAATCTCACTTGTCTTATGCTCCAACCTTCTGAAATCTTGTGTAATACTGAGCAGGCATGACCCATGCCCAGCTGCTTGGTCTGTTGCTTTCTTGTCCAGAAAATTGCATGTCATAATATAACCAACATATGCCCTCTAGTCACAAATTTTTGTAGTTCTGCATTTGCTTATATTTTAAAATTTTATTTATATATATATATACTTTAATCGTATCCATCCCCCTTATTACCTGCCTTCATATTCTCCTCCCCTTTATTCCTCACCTCTTTTTTAATAATAGTGTTCCTTCTAGTTTCACTTCGTTTTTTACGATTCCACAGATTAGGGAAAATGCATGATACTCATCTTTCTAAGCCTGGCTTTTTTCGCTTAGTTTTATGATCTCTAGTTCCATCCACCTTCCTGCAAATGGCACAATTGTGTTCTTATTTATGACTGAATAATATTCACATTTTCTTTATCCATTCATCCACCAATGGACACCCAGTTTGATTCCATATCTTGGCTATTGTGAATTGTGCTTCAGTAAACATGAATATGCAGGTATCCCTATAGTGTGCTGGCTTTAATTCCTTTGGGTATATACCAAAGAGTGTTATAGCTGGATCATATCAGTAGCTCTATTTTTAGTTTATTTAGGAACCTCCATACTGATTTCCATAGTGGCTGTACTAATATTTCCACTAAGAATATAGGAGAGTTCTTTTTTCCTGCATTCTCACCAGCATTTGTTTTCTTTGTTCATTTGTTTCTGTTTTGTTTTGTTTTGTTTTTGTACTCTTGATGAGAGTCTCCTGACTGAGGTGCGATGGAACTTCAATATAGTTTTGATTTGCATTTCCCTAATGACTAAAGATGTTGAACATATTTTCATGTATCTGTTGGACATTTGTACTTCTTCTTTTGAGAAGTGTCTGTTCAGTTCATTTGCCCATTTATTAATTGGGCTTTTCATGTTAAATTTTTTGAGTTCCTTATGTGGGGACAGTGAGAGGGGGAGATATGTAAGGAATGGAGGGACATAAAGCGGCTGACACGATGCGGCTGACACGGCAGACAACTACAGAAATGACCTCTTGCTTACCAGAAATTGCTTTCTGTGAAACCTTCGCAGGTGTAGAATGGCTATTTTTGGAGACCCGTTTGACTGCACTGGAAACCCCCTAAAACTCCATGAACTCTAGCAACAGCTGACCCCAAAAACAAGCTCACCCCCGCAACAAAGGCTAAGACCTTAATTGGCTTAAAACTCCTACACAAGTGGGCAGAGCAAGGCCACCATCCGAGAAGCTCAGTTCCAGCTCTCCCTGCCAGACAACTTCTTGCTCAACAGCTTTGTCCCTGCCTTCACAATATTATAAGCAAATCTCTGCTTCACACTACTTTCATTTTCTGATTTTTCTCATTCTGCGCCGGGTGACCTGGAAGATCTCTGGCTTCAAGTCAGCTTCCTCCCACCCTTGCATCCCTCACCAGCGGGAGAACCTGAGGAACGAGGGTTGGGGGTCGTGCCATGGGACGTCCCTAGGTCTCCAGACCACAGGCGTGATGTCACATTTATATAGTCTGGATATTAATATTCTGTCAGAAGAGGAGTTCACAAGTATTTTCTCTCATTCCATAGGCTGTCTTCACTCTGTTGATTGCTTTCTTTGCTGTACAGAAGCTTTTAAATTTGATGTCATCTCATTCATCTGTTCTTGCTACTATTTCTTGTGCTTCAGAAAGTTTTTGCCTGTTTCTACAACTTCAGGGCTTTTCCCTATTTCCTTCTAGCAGTTTCAAAGTTTCAGGTCTTATATTTAGGCCTTCGGTCTATTTTGAATTGATTTTTGTACAGGGTGAGGAATAGGGATCTAATTTCAGCCTTCTATATAAGGATATCCAGATTCCCCAGCACTGTTCGTTAAAAAGATTGTCTTTTCTCCAATATACATTTCTGGCCTCTTTGTTGAGAATCAGATAGCTGTAGTTGTGTGAGTTTGTTTCTGTATCCTCCTCTATTCTAGTCCACTGGTCTATGTGTCTATTTTTGTGCCAGCCCTATGCTGCTTTGTTTTGTTTGGTTTTGGTTTGGGTTTTTTTGTTTTGGGATCCTGGGAATCAAACTCAGAGCCTTGCACTTGCTAGGCAAGTGCTCTACCACTGAGCTAAATCCCTAACTCCCCTATGCTGTTTTTGTTACTATGGCTTTGTAGTAGATTTTGAAAATGGATGTTGCTAATTCACCCAACATCACTCATTTTGATTGCTTTGGCTATCCTGGATCTTTTGTGTTTTCATATGAATTATGGAATTATTTTTCTAGTTCTGTGAAGGAAGTCATTGGAGTCTTGATGGGGACTGCATTGGATCTATAGATTGCTTTTGGTGATATTGCCATTTAAATAATATTAATTCTGGAAATCCATGAACATGGGAGTCTTTTCATTTTCTAGTATCTTTTTCAGTTTCTTTCTTCAGTGTTTTTTAATTTTCATTGTAGAAATTTTCACCCCCTTGATTCCTAGGCATTTTAAACTATTATAAATGGAATTGTTTTCTTGATTATTTTCTTAGCAAGTTCATTGTTGGTGTAAAGAAAAATTGCTAATTTCTTGAGGATGAGCAAATAAGTATAATCTGACTTCTTGCTTTCCTATTTGCAAACCTTTTACCTCTTTTTCCTATCTACCATAATTACTCTGGCTAAAATTTCAAACACTACGTTGGATAGAAGTGCTAAGGGTAGACATTTTTGTCTCCTTTCTGATTTCCAGATATTTCCCCATCCAGTATGATGGTCACAAAATGTTTTTATGAAAAAGGAAGAATCCTGGCAATCTATTATCCAGAGGCTTTACAATAATAACACAAGAGATGTCAAACAGACTATATCTATACCAAAGTCACTTTTTCAAAACCAAAACTCTAAACACGTGGTTGGACAAGAGATTTATAAACTATTTCCATTGACTAGAGACAGCCTGGTGATGTGGTACAGATGGAAAAATATTAGAATTTCAGGATATTGCTTTTATGGGAAACATGTGATAGCACATTTGAGATTGTGATAGTATTAGAAGACCCAGAAACCTATGGCCATTCCATGAAAATACAGTGTCATGGAACACATTCTGTCAAACCATCCTGCAGACCTGAAGTTAGAAATCTAATTCTTTCAGTGGAGCGCGCACGTGTGTGTGTGTGTGTGTGTGTGTGTGTGTGTGTGTGTGTGTGTTTTGGCAGTACTGAAGGTTAAACCCTTGCCCAGGGCCTCACTCAGGCTGGACAAGCACTGGAGCGCTGAGCTACTGCTCAAACCTACAAATCTAACTCTTTAACAAGAGTTCTATGACACACCTTCAAGCCCCCAGTTCATGGCCTGCTTATTAAAGCAATACTTTAGGGTACAAACCCTAGAAATTGCCAAAAATCTCAATTGCACCCCATTTTGTGAAGCTGATTCTTCTGTCCTGAAACTGATCAATGGCCAATGATACAAGACCCAAGATCTCAGTACCAAGGACAGTGCCCAGTTAACCAGGAAGTGATGTCTAGTTTTGCAACTGCACCACATTTTTGTGAGTTCAAGATGGAACTACAGAAATTAAAATGCTCAGTCTTTTACAAGTGAAGACTGTGGGTCCTAAAACGATCAAATGACCCACTTAAGATTCCAGAGCCAGGGACCTATACCTCAAACCTGTAACTCCCAGCTCTGCATTCTTCCCCTGCACCTTATGGCATGTGTCTAGATGTCCCTCCGGAGCCTCATATGGTCATAAGTGGTGCTTTTCAGAAGAGGATAATGTGGAGTGTGTGAGGCTGGGATCAAGGTTGTGTGATTACTAAATTAGTCCACCAATTGGTTTGGCATAATTCTGGGTAGTATTAAGAGTGCCCTACCCTGAGTGTGAGTGAGTGCTTTCTGCCCTAAGACTGGGTAGGCTAGATAAGATATAAAGGACAGAAAGAGAGTCGTTGCTTGTCACTTGCTTGCTTCTTGCCGCCTTCTGCTTGCCCTACTTTGCCATGGACTGTCTATCCTCTGCAATGTCTCTCTGCCGTGCCACTCTGCCTTGGAGCCAGCTAACTATAGACTGAAACCTCTACAAACTGTGAGCCAAATAAACTTTCCTCCTTTCAACTTTGGGCATTTGGTATTTTGTCTCAGCAATGAGAAAAGTAACTAAGACACTGCACTACAATGATATGGGGGTGGGGTGTTTAATACTTGGGGATTGAGCCCAGGGCCTTTACACTGAGTTACATCTCCAGTTCTTTTATTTTTTATTTTGAGGCAAGTTCTCGATAATTCTCTAAGTTGCCCAGGCTGAGCTCAGATTGGTGAATCACCTAACTCAGCCTCATAGAGTTCTGGTATGACATGCACACACCCAGCACCACATTGAACTCATTCCTTGCCCCTCCGTACAAAGGTTCTCTCAGTTGTCAGGGCTTAGTCGATGCTGGTGCCAAGAGTGAACATGTTTGGGAAATGAGAGAGGTAGAAAATACGAAGGAAAGCGAAATCTCCATTGTTCCCCAGCTGAGAAAGCTTCTCTTATTACCTTCTGGGAGTGCGACCAGTTGGAAAGAGAGCACAGGTAATGAAGCACAAGTAAGTGGGTTGCTTTTGCCAAGATCACAGCTTAAGAGAATGGATGGCAGAAGGGAAGCCCCAGATAGCCAAACCCAGATCTGAGAAACAATGTGTAGAGACCATTTCCCAGTCTCAAACCTCAGCCAGTCCACAGTACGTATTGAGACCCCACAAGATGGTACACAACACCAGGTTCTGAGCATTAAGCACAAGCATGGTTTCTTCCCTCAGAGGTGCACTAGCCAGTAGAACAAATCTGTGACTCTCCCACGTGCAAATACTTGCCCAAATAGAGGGATTGGGGGTGTGTGTGAATTAAGGAAAATTTATATAAATCCCCGGGTGTGATATCCACATCTGTAAAAAAGCTTGAAGTAGATGGTCTGGAAGGACCCTTCCTGAAACAACATCCCAGGATTGTCTTTCTGAGTGAAATAGAGGGCTGCAGAGGGATGTTTTGATAGTGGGTCTTTGGGTCTGTAGGCCAAGGGTATGTCCCTATCCCTAACTTTTCCTGCCAAGCAGGAACAGGCATTCACCTGGTCTCACCCAAAACTTATGCACGCCTGGATAATAGCACTAACCGAGGAGATGCAAAGACAGGTGGATATTAGCACAGAGGCTACATGAGGCCAGCTGGCTGCACACCCAAGAACTGCTTTTATTCCGATGAGCTGGCCACCAACAAGGCTCTGGCCCTTGATCTTGCAGACTGATAAATTCTATCAGGTTTCCTAATCAAATTTGGTCAGATTTTGGGGTGCTAATGCACACTAACTAATCTTTTATGAATACCAATGAGTAAGACCAGACTGTCGATTAAATCACAGTGAGAAATATAACTGTCAAATGATCAGAAACTTACTCAATCTGACCACAATCTCTGTGTGGGAGCTAAATGATAAAAACATTGATGAATCACTCAAGATAAGTTAATTAAAATATTTGATTACTTAATAGCTTTAGGCTCTGAAGCTAGTTCCATAAATGAGTTTCACCTGTCAGCAGAGTGGCTCCTCCTGACACTTGCCACATGAGATTTACCTAGACAGGGATTAGATGGGCTTGACTGCTTTTACCTGGCTGATTCTTCCCTCCCCTGTTATAATTTCTAACTAATTTCTCTGCTGGCTGATACATTCTACGTGTGCATATGTATGTGCATGTGCACACCTGCCCTCCCTTCATTTACCATCAAGTCTTTTCTTGTTGGTATTCTCTTTTATATTTGTTTCTCTGATATAGGGTCAAGTAGTTTGACTGTTACATTCTTGCCTAGTTTAAGAATTAAAGGATGGACATTATGTTAATTACATGTTGTAACGTCAGATCACCCCTGACCACAGTGTCTTTAAATTACTATCACATATGATTTCTTGTGCACTCATGGATCAGCTGATGTTGGCTGGGTCTGCTCCTCCTCTACAAAAGGGTCTGTCGGGAGTCATCTGATCTAAATTACAAGGAAGGTTGGGAAAGGTGGTCTCAGTTCTTATAACTTCATGCCTGGCCAAACATGATGTTATTAAGGAGGAAGGGAGAACCAATACTCAGGGACAACAATTTTTTCCTGTAGCAGACAGTGAGTCATTGAAGAATTTCAAGGAGAGTAACAGATCTGATTTGCGTACTAGAACAATCACAAGGGATGCTGTGTGGAGAAAAGACTGAGAGTGATAAACTCTGGACTCAGCAAAGGCCCTAAATTAGTAGCCTTTCCTATAAGGCAGAATGATACAGCCATCTGTCCTCTTCCCACTCCCTTTCCCTGATACTTCCACTTGAGTAAGGAATAGGTCATTGTCCCCACCCTCATAAGACAGGGCACTATCATTACTGGGTCACAAAAGGTAAGAGGAATGATCCAAATAGATTTAGGGTGTTCAACCTGTTTCCTAAGACCTTGCAGGCCTCCAGAACATACAAATGATTACAATCTTCAGTCAGTGTCTCCCAAGAGCCACAAGTGACATGAGACACAGCAGGTGAGGGGGTTCGCTCCAAGGGTCAAAGTGCGAGCAAGTGGGTACACAGTGTCACTCGCTCACAGAATGGGGGAGGGCTGCTTCTCTAACTCCTAACCCAGACAAGTCAGATTTATTTAGAATAAGAATGTTAACATGTGACTCAACTTACTGAGAGTATCATGGTTGTTTTCTTTGTACTTTTCTGTCAGTTTTTCTATTGTGAATGTACATTTGCTCTTAGACAGAAGAAAAATGAAACAAAAAGCAAACAGCCCAGAATGATGCTCTGCTGTAGCTCTGACAGAAAGTTGAGGCCTCTAGCTAGAGAGAACCTTACTAATTCTTATCAACCAACCAAGAGGGTACTTTTGGATTAGCAGAGAAAACCCCCCTTCTCCCACCAGACCTCCCCAAAAAGAGCAAACAGCCTTTGCTATTGGCCTGTGGATGCTTCTGTGGTCTTAGTGGTCAGCCCTGGGCCCTGCCCTGCCCCACACTCTATGATTCTGTTAATTTCATCAAACATCTTTCAGGCACCTCCTATACGCCAGGAGCTGAGGATACAAAGATGACTAAGCCTTGGCCAGCAGCCTGGAGGAGCTCACACGGAGAGACCTATTAGGACTGGCCTGCACTGGCAGTAGGAATTTGGCTGGTGCTGAACGTTCGTGCTCTTTTGGCAGATGGAAATGGAAGGGTCTGGGCCAGAAGAGAATGCCTGCGGGAACGGAGCTGAGAAGGGAGCTCAGATTTTGGTGCCACCCCCACCGCCTAGGAGAAGCCAAACTGGAGATTAAACAGAGCCCTGGCCCTGCCTAAGGACAGACCAAAAATGTGCCTGTACCTACTGTGCGCTCCCCTTTCCACCTGAAGACTCCAGGTGCCTGGCCTGCGACCTTGATCACTGCTCTATTGTTAGAAAAGGAATCTGCAAGCCAAGGGAGCCAGGGGCTGCCCAAAGCGCCTGCTGTGCTGTGTGAGCAGTTTTCACTAGCAGGCCCTCTTCAGCATGCTGACAATGCGCACCCCATTATCATCTCTCCCTTTGCTACAGCTTCCTCAGAGCTGGGTCTCCCCCTCTGCACCGTGTCACTCTTGAAAGGTTGCTGTTTGGTCAGTGGGTTTCTTTGTGAGGATTAGAAGGAGGTCTGGGCCTGCTGAGTGGACCAAGGCTCCCATCTGCCTTCATCAGACTAGAAACTGAGCCACTCAGAACCTGATCCAGGGTGGTTTTTTTCCAACCCAGTTGATTGAAGTCAGTATTACCTGACACCCAAGACTAATGAGTGTGTACAAGGACTCCCAGGCAGCCCTGTAGGCCAAGGCAACACTCCCTCCTCAACAGGCAGGAGGCGCCATTATGCTGGGGCCAGGAGCCCGGCCTTGCAGAGTGAGACTGAGACGCCACTCTGGAAAGTCTCAGGACATCAATATTTCATGCCAGTGGAGCTGTCTTTGTTTTTATGCAAATTGCTCGGGCTGCCAGATGGGCAAAGGCTGGCAGCATCATCCATCACCAGGCTGTTCCCTCCTCAGCAGCCTTGTCAGCTGCCAGAGCCCCGCAGGCTGGCCTCAGCTGTGGCCTGTCCTCTCACTCGGTCTGCACAATGGAGGCAGCCCCATCCTGAACACTGTGAGGATCACAGAGGAAGCCAGAGGCCAGACCTTTGCTCTGGGGGACTTGCAGATGGATAGACCTCATGATGAGATGGGAAGCAGCTGGCCACCTCAGTACCATGCCATGTAGCTTTTATTTTAACCAACAAAGAAACTATGGGGAAAGCAGAACAGGGATATTACGCTCAGTTTGCAGATGGAAAACTGAGGCTCAGAAAGGCTAATGGAATTGCCCGGGGTCATCCTGCAAGTTAGGTAGCAGAGCTCATCCAGGTTCCTTCCAGCACTCAGCACTCCATGGTCTTGTCTCTAATCCAATACCACTGTGAGCCATGAGCCCAGCTCAGTAAGGCCCTACTGGACAGGAGGGGACAACGAGACAGGAAGCTGGGACCAGGAGGCTCTGCTCTGCCCATCCCAGCCTGCTCACAAGCTGCATGATGCTCAGGGTCTGTAGCCTCCAGTGCCCACAGGTGCCACCAGACCCTACTGGCAGTCTCATTCTGGCCACACTGACCCTTCCCTGGGACCCCAGCCAGTGGCCAGTCCCTCCAGCTTAGGGCTCTGCCTCACTCATGCCAGTTATTACTCCCCCAAGATCAGATATGAGTGATACCCCAGTGCTGATGCCAGAGATGTCCCAACATGAAAACCTTATGTGGACGGTGTATGCCGGCATCCCCATGGAATCTATGTGCTCTGCCCTGCAGGCACATGCAGCAGCCTGTGCCCAACCTCCTCCACCACTAACTTCTGAGCTAAAGTTGCACACCATTCAGGTTTATTTGTATGATACCCTTCCTAAAACTACTGCCAGCATATCCCATGCTTTGTCCCACCAACCCACTCCACTTTGCCCCTTCTGCTCCCATTTCCCTGACCATGGAGAGAGAAGACCCCACTCACAGCACTGTCTTGCTTGGACTGTCCCATACTGAAGGTTTCCAGGTTTGATGACAGGCACAACACGCAATAAAGCACCCTCCAAGGACAGAGCCCAAATCCCAGAGTCACAGCTGGTAAGGATTGGTCAATTCCCCTGTGATGTCACTAAGCTAGAATCAACTAAGCCAAAGACTGGCTGCCATAGGTAAACTCCGCCTTGTGGAAAGTGGAAGACTTGCCATTACTTACTGGGTGACCTTGGACAAGTCACAACCCTCTGTACCTGTATAAGTCTGGAGTTCAAACCAGTAACACCTAAGGCCCCTCCTGTAGCTACATCTTTGACAGGTGATCACCACTTTTTACCTCTTCCCTAGCACAGGCGCCAGAGTGGGACAAATAAATGCCTACAGCCAAGGTTATGGCGGCCCAGTGACCACCGCTCACACTAGGAAATGTCACAGAGGCTGCTCGACCACCTGGCTGTTTTGCTGTAGAGGGGCTTCCACACTGAGTAGGCTGGAGCAGACAGTGCTGACCTCTTCCAGCTCTGCAACTCCTGGGCTCAGCTCTGACCTCACACAGGAGACAGGGGCAGAGACCCACAGGCCAAATGCTGTGAAGGCTTTGTCTCACCCTTACATCACAACAAGCCAGCAAGGTAATAGCAAATCCTCTTTCAGTATTGAGGAATTGCGTTCAAAGAGGTTAAGAAATGCACCACGGCCACACCACCAGAATTTGAACCCTGGTCTGTCTGAATCCAGAGCTCTCCATTCTATGATGCTCTGTGGAAGGGTCTCTGACATCTCCAATACGGGCAGAACATGCCTGAGCTTGGAGTTTGCCAGATAAATCACATGCTTTCCTTTGCATGTGCCCACAACACCCTTCTCCATATCCCTTCTCCCAGTCTACAAACAAACCTCTTCTCTGCTTCCAGAGATCCCATTTGTACTACAGGACCCGGCTCCAGCTGCTCCTGAGAGATGAGGTCTTCGCCTCCCAATGTCAGTGCTCCTTCGTCCATCCCAACCTAAGTACTCTCTCCTCTGTGATCTCATTACAAATATTTCTATTATTGTCCCGTTTATCTCACAGCTGTATTCATTGAAAGCCTCCCAGGAAGGAGGCTCAGAGCAAGGTGACGTACATACAATGTTTGTTCAGCCTCCCCGCACCCTGAGGTGGTTCTTGATATTTCTGTCTAACACTCATGGATCTATGTCTCGTTTGCTTTCTGCTCCCTACCCCCACTACATCTCTCTCCAATACTAAGCACAGTGCCAGGGCATATATTAGGTGCTACGAATCACGTGCATGTGTGAAGAGAACCTGCTTGCACCATCATTCTCTTCAGGTGCTAATCGATGGAGTCAGTCTGCACTTACCTGAAACAGTAGAAATGAAAACGTGACTCTAAGCACTTAGATCTGATGGCAGTTTGTTTCCTAACCTTGTAGAAAACAACTTCTTATTCACTTCCAACCTTGGCTTCACTCTCCCCTGCCTTCAGGTACCCTCTTGCTCCCCACTGAGTCTAATTCCATTATAGACTGTCGTGATAACATAGACTTCCTGAGGGGTGTGCAGCCCTGTTCATCCTTTTGTCTCAGAAACTGGAGGACAGGAGTTTAGGTCGGAAGGGCAAGCCTACACTGAAGCCCGAGAGGCCTCAAGATCTGATAGGGGAGTTCGTTTTTCACGGCTTGGTGTCTGGTTGGACAGTTGGAGGCCCCGGGCCCCTGGCCCTGCTCCCAGTTGGGGGTTGTAAAAGATCCAGAGGTCACGATGGAGAGCAAGGCGATCAGGTTCTTGGGCAAGGACTAAATCGGACTGTGTCACTCAGCCTGCATGCTGGAGAGAGGAGAGCAGAAGATATATCCAGATACGGAACCAGAGCAACCAGGAAGGTCAGACTTTGAATGGGCAGCACTGGAAACTATGATGATTGTAGCCACTGAGTAGACTGTGTTCTGGGGAGCTAGAGGATCCCAGGAGCGGGGAATCAAGGCATGGCTCTGGGCTCCACCCCTAACTCATGCAGAACACCTTCTCCTTCATCTGTTTTGTAGGTTAGACTTTCATACAAAACTTCCTTAATAATGAGTTTTAAGCCAGCTCTGAAAGCAGTTTTGTGACCTCAGACAGTGTTGGGAGCCACCTTGTCAAGTGAGTTTGACTCCTTGGAGGATGATATTAATTTGGGTGTGGAAACTCTGATTTGTTGGAAGAAATCTATCCTGTTACTTTCTGGTCATC
>PVJO010015222.1:29193-45739 GCA_004026905.1 Hystrix cristata | reverse complement strand
ACACACACACACACACACACACACACACCAAAAAACAGAGAAAACAGTTACCTGAGTTCACATTCTCTGCTGCTAGCTACTTCTCACCATCACATTTCTCAGAAAATTGATGACCTCGCCATCTTCATTTCTAAACAAATTGCTGTTGTCATGGTCACCAATGACAGCCGTGTTGCCATAGATTGTTTTAATCATCATTGTATTTATTGTTCAGCAATTTTAGAAGTGTCTTCTATCTTCTCCTTGAAGGATTATTTTATTTCTTTTTTGTTGTCTTCTTTGACATCATATTCTCCTAATTCTTTTTTGGGGGGGGCAATGAAGTGGCACGAGTGGGCAAAGTCTCTTTTCTATCTCTGCTTTCTAAATATGGGCACTCCTTAGGGGTTGATCCCAGGCTTTCTTTCTCCTACTACAATTTTGCCTCGGATGTATTGGGCAGTTCATTTTTGCAAGTTTACTTTTTTTTAGGCTCTGTTCATTTTTCTTTATTCTTTTTTTAAAATTTTACTTTTTGGGATATGTTTTATAGATAGATAGATAGGTAGATAGGTAGATAGATAGATAACATTCATCATAGGGAATTTGTACCTGTACATGGTATATCTTGCTGCTGCTGCTGCTTTTTTTCCCATTCCCCTCCCCTCTCTTCAACCTTTCCTCCCTCCTTATTTACAAAAGCTTTGTTTCCACTTTTTTCCTCCTATTTTTTTTCCTTGTCCTGGACAAGGACATATTTGCAAGTTTAGATCCATCTTTTGCTTTTTCTCGTCTTACTCTAGGCCTCTTGAGGCCCTTTGATATGAGAGAGATGAGTAGAGTTGAGTTTGGTCAGTGTGAGGCACTGGGACAGATTGGAGGTTTGGAGAAGGACAGCATTAGTGAATGTATTACTGTACCCACTTCCCAGCTAAGTCATTCTAAGAGAGATGTGTATGTTTCCCCTAGGGCTTGTTTCTTTCCATGGCTCATTTTATGCCACTATAACTGGATCTCAGAAAGCAGGTAATGTATAATGAACAGAAATATGTTTCCTTATAGTTCTAGAATCCAAAATAGAGTTGATAACATTTGGCATGAATCCTTTTCTATGTTATCACTTAGTGGAATGTAGAAAACAGAGGCAAAAGGAGACCTGACTTTCCCTTTATAATGGCAGAGCTCTCATGGACTAATCACTTCTCAGAGGTCCAGACTCCTAATGCTGTTGCAATGACAGCTAGAGGTTGAGTTTAGAGGGGACATTTAAGCCATAGCCGCTCTTATCCGATGACACACTGTACATAGCATGCCTTTGGGCATAGGGTTGGTAAGCTCACCCTAGTACAGGACAGAACACCAGGCTCTGTTAGCTTTTCTGACCCTTCCCACGCATCCTAAGTTATCCTTTCGTTAAACTCTTAATTACTGATTTTAAATGTGCTGTTTTGTACTGCGATCTTGACACTTAAGATCCTTTACCAGGAAACATGAAGATGGAATTAAGGATGTAAAAGCTACTAGGAAATTGTTATAGGACAGATAAAAGGAGTGAAAAAACAAGCAAGTAGGTTGGGCAGATTATGATACAGATCTGATGCAAGTGAAAAAAGAGGAGGAGATGCAGGATTGATTAGGAATAGACTCAGACCACAGCATGGGGCTGAGCATTGTCCTTATTTAAGCAAATATGGACCAGTAAGGAGTCCCTACTGACAAAAATGGCATGGATGATTGTCTTGCATCTTTGATCCCTGTCTGAAAAGTGTGACCTTGGTTCAGAAGCTACGTGGGCTTCTGACAACAGTAAGTGGAAGCTGTTGGCTGAGTATGGTTTTTACAGCTGGGTGGCAAATCCTCTCTTAAGGCAGAGCTTAGTGGTACAGTGAGTGTCCTTGCTCCCACACTGGCCAGAGTCATCTGTCTCAAAGCATTAAATACCATCTATACTGGACAACTTATAGTATTATATACCCCATATCTGTTTTTGTAGTTTAAACTTATCTCTACCTACCAGTACTTTCAATTTTGATGTCTGATACTCATCTCAAAATTTGCAAATCCCAGAATAAAATTTTGAAATTTTTCTGGTGAAACCCTGAAATTCCCTTGCTGGAGAATTATTCAGATTCTGCCTTTGTATTCCCTGTGTTTAATCTAGAAATTTAGGCGTCATCCTTGCTTCCCTCATCTTGCACAAAACATAATTTACTTGTTAGCAAATCTTGTTTCAAATATATATTTTGACTAAGTGTTTTGCTTCACGTTTATGGCCACTTTTCTCCTTATAACCATGAGCTCTTTTCCAGTATTGGAACAGCGTCCTCAAAGGTTTTCCATCTTCTATTCTTGTTCCCATCCTATCCACTGGTCAGAATGGACTTCTTACATATATATCGTTAAAGTTAATCTTCTGAGCAGAATCCTTTAGTGGCTTTGCATTTTATGTAAAAAACCGTGCAGTATCCTTAATCTGACCCTCAAGAAGTGTCATGATGTGGCCTGAACTATTTTTCCAGCTAGTCTTGTACCCTGCTGCTTCTTGCTCACCACAGCCCAATCACAATTGCCTTCTTTAGAAATCTTCTAAATAGTTTCAGTTTTTCTTCCTCACTTTAGGCTTCTTCTCAGACTGTGGCCTTACTCAAGTATTTAATTGTTAATCAGCTCCTATTATTCAGTTTAAATGAATCTTTCTCTATAGGCTGCTTGCTGAATATTCCAAACTGATCTAGAAATCCAGAATTCCTACTGAATTCTGTTGGCTTTTTTCATGTAACTCTTTACAGTTTACAATTACTTGGTGTAGTTGGTTTACTTAATGTAGATCCTTTCCCCTAAACAAGATCTGAGAGCCCCGTTGCCCTATCTACTAGACAATCACTACATCCCCAGCATCTGGCACAGTGCCCAGCATGGCTTTGGGCTCAGCTTAGAATTCTTTCTACAGTTAAATGAATAAATAATTATAAATTGAATTATAGATTTAATATTCCATTTAATTTGATCCTCTTTACCATTCAGTAATTCTGTGGTTATTATTTCACCCTGGGTCTTTTCTGACCTCCAGAATTTTTCCATTGCTTACCATACAGTTTAGAGTTTATGATCTTTGAGACCCAGTCAGTGTTTTCAGTCATAATAGTGCCTTCAATTTGTATACATGTTCTCCACTGTGCCTTGATATTTACCAATTCTTATTCAATGATTGTAGTAATAATGGGCTGACTTCTAATAATTGTTGGAAAATCTACTTAAATGTGACTAAGAAATAATGTGTCTAACCCATGAGATTTATTTGTCTAGATGTTGCCTAATGGCTTCTTCATGAAGAGATTGATTCCTTCCTTGTTATGGAGAATGTGTTTCAGCCCAGGTACAGGGGGCCAAACAGCCTTCTTCCACTCCTCCCATGTAATTATTTCCTGCCAACAGCTAAGCAGAGTGGAACATCTATTGACTAGATGAGAAAGCAAGAATTAGACTGCTTTTCAAAAGCCAGTAAAGTGGATCCCTCTTGGCACTCATTTTATGAGTCTAAAGAAAGCCTTCGGCAGGGGAGCAAGAAGTCCGTGAATATGCCATAGGGATTCCCTATTGAATATGCTCAAATTCTCTCTCCCTGTTTATGAAGAGGCAGAGACTGTAAGAAAACACTGCAGTCATTCTCATCACCCTCTGAGGCAGGAAGAATAGGTGGACCTCGAAGCAACTTTTGTCTTTTCACAGGCTTGGAATATGCTGGTTCAGCTAGTTAAAAGATTTCACTAGGAAAGGATTCTCCACCTACATATACCGCAGTTAATGAAATCAAATTTAAAATGACCAGTGAATTGAGACCCTTAGGTCATTATAATAATACTGTCTACTGAGCAGTACCTCACTTGGTCATTCAGTTTTAAATTACTGACTCATACATACTCTTTTTCCATCAGTCTTTGATTTCTTTGGCTATATTTTATCATGAAGTGTTTACCTTTTATTGTTTAGTATTTGTCTCCTGAGAAATACTAAATAATGCAAGAATTAGGGACAATAATACAGGTTTTGGACTCTGATGAGATTGATTTATAATTATGGTTTCTTAATTAATTGTTGGTAACTTGTCAGATGACCTGTGAGTTCCTGTAGTTATGACCATTCAAAGACAGGTGGGGTTTGGGAATTCACCACATTAGGGAAAAGGGAGAGCTCAGAGGATAGTTAAGAAGCTATTGCAGCAATACAAGAGAAAGGAATAAGATTACTGACTTTTTTTCCAAAATGCAAAGCGATCAGTTTTCTGGCCTTTTGTTGTAGTCCTCTGAATTATGTCTTTTTGTCTTGACGGCAATGTTCAAACTTCTGTACTTAGCATTGAAATCTCTCTACATGCTGGCTTCTTGCTGTTTTCTCTAATGAGTGGATCTCTGCTCTGTAAAATTTAAATTACAAAAACAGGAAGTAACCCAAATTTTTCGGCTGTCAGTTGTTCGCCTTTTCTGGTCTACTTTACTGGGCTGTACTGGGCCTAGCTCGTGGCTTTCATTCTGAGATTTAACTTGACAGTGTAGGAAACTGCCGGGTTTAAAGCCAGTGTGCCAACATGCAGGCAGGAAGATGGAGGAAGAAATCAAAGTGCTTAAGAACCTCCTTCCCAGCTGATTATTCCAATAGAACTTTCTGTCCGGTGTTTTCTTGCATCTCATTGACTACCTCTTCATGGTGGGAATCTGAGGATGCGGTCATGTGTGTGGAGATCTAGTCAACCAATATAATTAGGGCTCTTTTACCAAGGGAGCAAGGAGAATAGATATGGAGAGAACTTCTGACAGTCCCCACCATACCTATCAGATTTCAGTCATCCAGTGTCAATTTCCTCATGTGTTGAAATGGAAAATTATAGTACCTTCCTTTCAGACTAATTCTGGGAAGGTTCACTAATCAAATACACAAGTGCTATTGGTGGAGTGCCATGCAGTACTGTAAGCCTAAAATAAAGCTAACGTATTATTGGAGTTAGCGTTATTTTCGTGTTTTATATTATTTTTTAATCTCTGCTACATCTTTCAGTGTCTTAAAATCTTGGCTGGTACCCAAGGAAGCACAACAGACATTTTTAGAATAAATAAATAAACTGCCTTTATGATCATTTGAGATTTTTGGGCAACAGAAACAGATTTGTGCCCATTTAATATTTGATTTTTAAAATATTTATTTAAAATTTCTAGTTAAAATACAATTGTACATGTGCATGGGGTACAGTGTAATATCTCAGTATGTGTATATACTTAATCCTTTATTAGAAGATTTTTCACTAACTTCCACGAAGTAAGAAAATAGCTAGAGAGTCAGGTAGAGACAGGGACAGGTATCCAATTATTCCTGTAATGATTTAGGTACAGTTGTTTTCACCCTGTCCGTGAATCATTCCACTCAACATTTCAAGCCCCAGGAGACAGCGTGTAATGTGCCAAATGTGACTGAATCATCTGTTTCCCTCTGGATAGGGGAGGGCAGAACACATTGTTTTATACCGAAGCTGCAAGTAACTAGAGAGAAGCAGAGTGCAGATGAAATCAGTGTAAAGGATGAAATCAGTAGGGGGATGCTGGGTAGAAGATTCACAGGAATGGCTGTCATAGGCCCCCATCGCTGTTTGTTTGCTCTGCAATTTGTACTCTTAACATATGAGGATCATTTTGTTTTTTTCTCATTAAAGAACAAACTACCGTCATGTAAAGTTTAATGCAGGAGTTTGAAGAACAGTTTTTCTGTTTGTTTTTGTTTTGTTGTTTTTCTAAGGCATGGTTGACAAGGATGTATATGACAGTGTGGTCCTGGGGTTGACATTGACGATCAATAAAGAGATACTGAAGAAGGTCAAGGCCGTGAGACCAAATGGGCCTTGTGACTTTGGCTAATGACACCTGTATAAATAATCCTTCCAATGATATGAGAAACTGAGTAATTATTTCTAAATACTTCCTTTTCTATAACGATTATAATACCACTCTGATTGATTACTGGGCAATTTATTACATTCTCCAATAAAAAGTTTAAAGCAGATGGTTTTCATTTTGTTTACCTTTACAGATTTGCCAGTGAATCTTAAGTCCATGGCAACCTAGGGATTTATTTTAAATCATGATTCACACTAGAATCATCTACTATCATTAAACAAGTCTTTCAGACATTTGGGGTAGCTTTAGTTTGGCAAATTATTGGAGTTTAAAAAAAAATCACAAAACTAAAATTATTCTCTCTATTTGATTGTTAGGGAAAAAAACTTCCATGGTGGCAAATATATGTGCTGTGGCTGGGCACCATTCCAGACAATTATTAGAATTCTAGTAAATTGGAAAATTTTATATGCATTGACCCCTAGTACTTATTTATAATCCTTCAATAATTTGGGCCTAGATTTTTAATGTAATATTTAGATTTTAAAGACCCAGTGGGTCCAGATTGATGAAAATGATGTCTTCTCTTAGAATGTGACATTTGTAAAACTAAACATAAAAATTTGCTTTTGTAAAGCTAGACCTTGTAAAAAGTTCTCCACATTTATACTCTTCTTTATATTTATTTATATGATTTGCTTTTAGGAAATGTATATCAAATATCATAAAACATTAATAAGCAATTAAAAATTTTGTACTACCCAAAGTAACATAACTTTGAAATACATTACTCAGAGATAGATAATCCTTAACATTTTATAATTAGCTGATTTTCCCCTCTGTGCCACAATGCTAATCTTTTCCGTATGTTTTTCTTTTCACAGTGCTTTAACACATTGAAACTGCAGACATTCACAGCAGTTCCATGTGGACAGATTGCATATTTTGAAAGCTAGAAGTATTTCATCATGAAACATACTATGTGGAATCTCTGAAGCTTACAGTTCTGCCCAGCACCTGAGTAAAGAATCCTCGCCTGTATGTAAGAGAACTCTTCTGTCCATCATGACAAACCAGGAAAAATGGGCCCACCTCAGCCCCTCAGAATTTTCACAACTGCAGAAATACGCTGAGTGTGAGTATTTGTATTTATTACGTGATTTCATGTGAGATTTTTTTTAAACACGGTATCATTTGTTTACAAGCACAGATCTCAGAGCCTATTCATCATGGGGACAGATGCAGGTATGTCTTTTGTGTTCACGACTAGGTTGACTTGAGGCAAGTTTCGCACATCTGAGAAAAAAAGATAAAATTAAGTCAAACCTTAAACCTAGAAGAAAAGAAAGCAGGATGTGAGATGGAAGCAGGCCCAGTGGTAGCAGGCAAAGGATTGGAAGGGAGCCTGATAGTACTGTAACAGAGAGATGAGGACAGACAGCGATGGCAACGAAGTGGTGAAAGGGGGAGTAGAAAGTGATGTGTGCTTGAGTCAGTGTGGTCTAACTTACAGATGTCAAGAGGAAGAGGCGGGCGATTTTATTTCTTTCTGTTTGTTAACCAGTCACTTCAAAAAGGAGTGGAAGTAGAGAGTCATCCACACATTCTAGAGTTACAATGAGAGATCACAAAAGAGAGAAAAAATGTCGGGACATTAAGGCAAAATGTTTAGTGTGTGTACTGATCTAGAT
The DNA here is from genome assembly GCA_004026905.1 of Hystrix cristata. Lineage (NCBI taxonomy): Eukaryota > Metazoa > Chordata > Mammalia > Rodentia > Hystricidae > Hystrix > Hystrix cristata. The sequence continues at coordinate 38,187 of PVJO010015222.1, read as the reverse complement.
AATAGGCCATGATGATCTGCTGCACAGTAGGCTATTTTAAAATAAGATATTTCTTGCATGTGCAGTAAGATTTTACTTGCAAGATTTTTTTTAATCCATAGAGTTTTCAGGAATACATCTTTTACATATAATAATATAAAAATATTAACAGCAGCTGGGTGAAGGTATTGAAGAAACCAAATGAAGCTACTAATAGGAGATAACAAAGGGCTTAGAATATGATCAGTAGGAAAAAATACATAGAGAATGTGATAAGAACATTGTCAGTGGAGGGAATAACTTGGTGATTGACAGAGTAAAATGCAAGAAATGGAGAAGAGAAGAGGAACCAACAGAATGTAAGAGTGAAAGAAGCAGAAATGGAGGCAGCTGCTGCTATTATGCAGGGTGACGGTGTGGTACATAGAAGGTGAGCACCAGAAATAAACTGAACATTAGAAGGAGAAGGAGAGAGAATGGTGAAACACAGAAGGGGACTGAGAATGTGGTGAAACAAATCTAATGAAAGTAGCAAATACTAACACATGTATAGGGCAATGATATGATTAGAGAATACTAATACTCTATATTCTGAAAAGGCCAGATTTGAATGTATTCTACAGCCTTCTTAATCAGAGCGTTGATGTACTCTGTGTAAGGATGCGAGAAAGCTGCTGAGAATTTAAAAGAATGTTCTAAGTCTGTAATTATACACATGCACATATTTAGTCAATAATCTTAAAAATATTACTGCCATTATGTTTGGGGAAGTCAGGAATTTTTTGACATGAAATAATCATCCTCATCTCAAAATTGTGTAGGGTCATTGAAAGCACAATTCATTTAACAAAAGGAAAATTTGGCACAAAATGACTGCATACATGTGCCTTCATTCTCATACTTAATGTTTTCTAAATTAACAAAAAAGTGTTCTATTTATGATTTCCAAATTTTGTATACTCCTTGCCACTATGATACACCCAGTCATTAAACCAGTATTTCTGGTGGCACCTTTAGGGAGGGAATTCATTCTAGTGCTGCAGGAAGTGCAAATATGAACAAATATGGACCCCTCCCTCAGGGAATTTACAGTGTAATGAAAAGTAAAAAATAATGGGTAAATAATTCTGTGTGTTGACAGAATTTTGCAAGTGAAACCAAAGCAAAGTTTAAGGATCAGGAGGGTTTTAATGCTTATTTGGAGGTAGGATTAAAAAAAAAAAAAGGAAGTCTTCTTGGTAAAAGTAGCAAGAGAAAAGTATTCTGAAAAGTATGTTTAAAGTAAATGACAAAGAACATTTTATTGATGAGAAGGAGATTTCACCTGTATTTGAGGAAGGGCGGTGAATCACATTTAGCCATAACACAAATTAAGGTAGCAAGTATAATTCTATTTTATCAGTTAAGGAATATGGGAACACATTTTGACTTACAATGAGATTACTTCCTTATAAATCCACTTTTAGTTGAAAACATGGTCACTTGAAAATGTAATTAATTTACATAACTTACCAAACATCATAGCTTAGCAACACATTACCATATTAGAGCATCAGTTATTTATCTTCCTGATCACATGTTTCACTAGGAGTTGCAGCCTGCAGCAGCTGCCCATGGTTGCCAGAGAGTATTGTAGCTCAGAAAAAATTAAAATCCAAAATCTGAGGTAGGCTTCTACTGAATGAGCATTGCTTTTGCTCCATTAGTGTGAAGTTCAAGTATGTCAAGTCAAACCATTGTAAGCTGGGGAGCATCTTTACCCCATAAGAATGCTTGAATTAGTAATCAATTTGTGTAACTGCTTAAAACAGATCATAAGAAAAATTATTCTAAGTGTAGAATTGAAATGTATTGAGATTAAGCTTAAAAATGTTTGGTAGGAGGAAAGGACGACACAGTAAGTTTTTAAAAAACATTACCAAAACATGTATGATAAGAAGGCAAATTATAGATTAACTGTGAATGAAAAATACAGTTCCCATTCCATGATTATTATATATGCTGCTAAATATCCAAGACAACATAAAAATGCACGATTTATTCCTCCAAGAAATTTCCTGTATAATTAGGAACCAAAGACTATCACTGTTAGAGTGTATTGCAACTGTCAAAAATAACTGGAACCATATCTATCGTTTGAGGATCATAAAAGAAATTCACTTCTCGGGGCTGGGGATTTCGCTCAGTGATTAGAGTTCCTTCCTTGCAAGCACAAGGGCCTGAGTTCGATCCTCGGCACCACAAAAAAAAAAAAAAAAAAATTCACTTCTCATGCTGTTCAGTATGTGTGAACAGTTTTTGAGGGCATTAAATTTTTCATGTTGCGATGTGGTATTGACAAAATGACATTCTTGCAAACTATTAGAAAAGTAGTATATTGGATGCAGTCTCTTAATAGTAATTAATTTGTGTCTTTTAATAAGCAATTTTATATACATTAAGAGGATAAATTTTAGTTATTGATTTAAAGCTAAATTTACCACATGTTTAGAGCACATGTGCTGTATGTTAAATAAGTGTTTTATGTGCTTCTGAAGATGAAGTAAGCCTGTCTACCGCATCCATAATCATAATAATAGCTATCATTATAACAGCAATTTCCACAGGACAATGAACTATAGTACAGAACTCTCGAACAAGATAAACGAGCTCATGGAACCCCTAGACTTGGAAAATCAAATCACTCAAAATGGAACTCCATAAAGATTACTTCTTCAAGTCACTTGTCTGATTTTGGATTCTCACCACAATTGCCAGGATGTACACTATAATTATGATCTCCTTAACTTCTGGCTGTTCTTGAAATTAATTGAGAATCAGTATGCTGCTTTCTTGGTTAGGCAGATAGCACATCATACATCTCGTGTGGACATCCTGGTCCTACTCTACTTCAGACATCAGACTTTGGGCAAGTTATGTAACATCTCTGTGTCTCATTTTCTGTACTTGTAAAATAATAAGATATGAAAAAAATAAATATGTCCAATGTTATAAGTCTTAAATTGAGTGAACTGTATGCATGAAGTAAGGAGAACAGTGCCTGGCATATTGTTAGTGATAGAACTGTTTATAGTTGTTACATTAATAAAGAGGGAATGCTGTGTTCTCTTGGCTGTTTGAGCATATTGTTGACGATCAAGTAGAAAAGTGCCACATTTTGCAGCATGAAGTCAATATCTTTTTTGTTTTTTCTGCTATAAGACTAAATTCTGCTCACAAGGTAGAAGCTTCTGGTGCTATTGGCAGCCTTAGTTCTGTGTTGTCCCCACAAGTGCTGGAGACAGCTAATGTGGAGCCTGCTGCGGCGGCCTGCGGCATACTGCGAGCATGCTCCTATTTAGGGTTTCAGGCTGAGTCCCTCCATGGGAAGCGTTTCGACTGATACGTGGGAGGGGAGTACAATTATTTCTTTACTTTTCGATATAAAGTCATCTGAACTGTTACAAGATAGAAAGCTCACACTCCTGCTGTGTAGTGGATTGAGCTTATCACATTATTGGTCCATAAGTGCTTCCTGCTGTGGTTTCTGAGCTCAGCAAAGAGTTAAGGAACTCCAAGTCTTTTCATGGATAAGAATATCATCTATGCAAAACCTGCATGGTATTTTCAAGTGATTCATTATCCGCCCACATATTGTCACTTTGGATTAGGTTTTTGTTTGCCATATATAATGTGTTATATAGCATCTAAATTATTTGTGAAAAATCCTGTGTTATTATGGTGGGAACATTTCCAAACTTTCATCAATTTCATACTGTTCACAGCAACTGCTGATGTAGAGAGTTGCAAATAATGATGAATTAAGGACCAATGTGCTTAATGTTGAGACCCAGTATACAGTTTCTTCCATTGGAGAGAGGCATTCAGCATGACCTAATGTAAAGAATGTTAGATTTGCAGATGGCTAATATTTGAAAGTAATATTTGAATCCCAGTTCTGTTTTCTACTTATTAGTTGTCTAAGTCCTTAGGATGTTACATAAACTACCTAAGCCTCATTTTTCTCACATAAAAAGTGGAATCCCACTTAAAAATGTTGCTCAGTACAGGATTTCATAAGACAACCATCACCACCACTATAAATAATAGAATTTTAGTCCCCTCCTGTTAATAATATATCAGTATTAGCTCATTTAATCCTTACCATTAACCTGGGAAGGAGGTAGATTTTCATCCTTGAGGATTGAACATCATTGGCAGATTAGCTGGCACAAATTCTTGGTATGAAAGTGACAACAAAGATCAAAATAGTAGTAATTTGTTTAAGATTGATATGTCAATCACTTATTAATAAAATTTCCAAAATAAGAAAAGCTAGAACCCAGAATTAAGATACTACTATTTTTATCAGCCATAGTCTTCCTCTAAGGGGTTTTTCATACAGGACAGTATATGGAAGCCCAAGTGCTAAGTAAGGTGTTGGTCCCCATGTATGTTGTGGTCTCCTACTGTGATGCCATGCCGTGAGTGTGCCTGGTGTGAACCCAGCCATGCTCTGCCTAACACAGAAGCACTTTTCCTCATTCTCCCCACTCTTTCTGCCCCTGGAGTCTCATGCATTCTTCCTTTAAAAAGTATACAGGGTGGGAAGAAAGATGAGAAGAGAATCATGAAGCAATTAAAGTAAAGACAAAAGTCCTTTTCCATTTCAAGAGTTTTGCTCTTCTTCTCCAGAAACTCTTCGATCTAGTGTGAGGATCTAGTAGCATATATCTTTGGGAGATGTTTTGTGCTTGATTCATACAAGATAGGGTAAGGAAGAGTAGAAAAAAAGACTCAACTTCCTCCTACGTGTGCATTTGATTCACTATTAAGCACATTCAGATCACATGTTAGCCCTCTTTCCAATTTATCATGCTGAGATTAGCTTTTACTTCTGTTCTATGCCCTGTGTTAGATTGGCTCTATTTTGGGAGGCCAAACCACTTATTGATAATTACTCTCTTTCTACAAGGTAAAGGGATAAATGGCACAGGGCCACTAGAATAGTGTCTGAGAACACATCATTTGGTGTCAGATAAAACTGGGCTTGAGTTCTCATGCTGTGGTGTAGACCTCAGTTTTCATATAGGCTTGTGCTAACAATGTGAAAAATGTATAGAAGTACTCTGAATTCTGGGATTTTGTTATGATTGAGATCATCATAAACACTGTGATAGGGGTAGCTCAGGTAGTCTAATTTTAGAGGACTTTATTTCTCTTTTGATTTAGGCTGTCTCATTTATACTACCTTTCTAGAATATCTTCATTTTCCTAAAATGTCTTGACTTTGTTCCGATGCTTGGTTTGAAGTTTGAATCTGTAACCTTCTTTTACATAATGTATGTTTCTCTTTCCTGACCCTGTTTCTTCTGAATCACACTGATTAACTCCGCAGTTCCTGGCCCTGACCCAGATTGTATTTCTGGAATGTATGTTGGCTATATAATCTCTTTTGCCTCTTCTCTGGTGTTTTTTATCTGTTGAGCTACTTCAAATAGAACTTCTTTTGGTTTGCTTTCCCCTTGTCCATATGTCTCAGGAATCTTTCAATACCTACATCTTACAAAGTAAAAGAAAGTAATGTCTACAAATGTCTAGATTTCCATTGTTTTATACCCTAAACGTGTGATTTTTGATGTGTCTTAAACACCTGTCTTTCAGTTTCTTAGATTTGCCAAACCTAAGTTTTATTTGGATTTGTGGTCAGACAAACCCTAAAGTTATGACTTCTGAGGAATACTGGTCAAATTCAGCCAAATTTTGCTATGAGTGAAAAATTCACAAAATCTCAGTGGTTTAAAAAATCACAAGTTTATTTCTTGCTCATGTTACATTTTTGCTCTGAGTCAGCAAGTACTTCATTCTTACTCTGTGCTCGGTTAAGTCCGAGACAGATGGAGCAGCCGTCAACTCTGGAAATTCAGGGTTGCTCTGCAGAGAGAGAAGAAGAAGAGAACACTTGAGAACTGGGTGCTGACTCTTAGACTTTCTCTCTGGTAGTGACAGCCTACATTACTTTTCCCCAGAGAATTCATATGGCCACATGTTTCTTGCAGGAACATGCAGAAACGTACACTCCTTTCATCTTCCCCGGGTCAAAAGAACTGAAGTATTTATTCCTGTGATCAGTATCATGGGATTAAAATATATTTTCTGGAACGTTTGGCAAATCTCTACAATCTCCCTAGGTTTCCATTTTTTCATGTACAAAGTAAGGGTAACAATCCCTATGTATCAATAATACTTCCTGTTTTTATTAATATTATGACAACAAACTAACAAACGTCATTGCTAAGACTTATGTATCTTAATTATACACTTCAGCCTTAACTCAATTGTAGTTTCAAGGTTGTTATTCGCTGATACTTTCTTAGATGCCACCATCTACATTATTGTAAGAAATGCACAGGGAAAACAACAAACACCACTAAACTGAACTGAAACAGAACAGAATAGAAGAAAACAAAGCAAAACAGAAAACAAGTGAAGGCAAAGGCAAGGAACTTTAATTTTCTTCCTTCAACACTTAGTTAGCAAATCATTTTTAGTACTCTTTACTCAGGTATTATAGTTGTCTCTGGTAGTATAATCTCAGTAGTGTGAAACTTTTAATGTGAGAGGTTGCAGTCTGTACTGAGAGACAATTATACTGGCAAATGAAGATAAAGCTATGAAATGGATTCTCTGAATGTTACATATGCAAGATTCTGGGAAAGCTTTTAGCTCTGCTTCCCGTGACTAGAAATTGGAAGGGAAACTGAATTTTAAATTTAATTGAAAGCATTGCATTGATATGAGAGACGCAGGGAAGGTGCAAGCAGTTATTAGAACATGTGCAGTAACATGAAAGATTTTAGCCATTAGGGAAGAACCTGATGTGTCTCTTGCTGTGTGTACATATTTGAGTGTGAACATAAATGTGTATATATGGGCATCTGTGTTAGTAGTGAAGGTGGGGCTGAGGGCTTCAGCAACAAGTCACAAAAGGGGAGCCCATGAATGCCGTTAGTAAATAATTGTCAACATTGGGAGCCAAGGTGGATATTGAATTTAGGGATGATGAAATTCTTTGAATTTCAGAAGGAATTAAATATATCTTCAATGAAAAGGGAAGTAAAAATCACTTAGGAAGATGTTTCACTAGTAAAGCTTGTTGAATATGCAAGGTTACCAGAAGGTGAAGGCATTGTTATCAGTGAGGTAAGCATATATCAGAGAGAGTAGAGTATCTGGAGGGAAATGAACCAAATGCAATCACCAATTAGGTGTGGGACTAAGGAAGAAGGATAGGTATTTCAGCTTGCAGAACTAAGTCAGTGTAGTTCATTCAGTTCAGTTAAGGAAAGGAGTAAGAGGAAGAGGGAAAAGGAGAGGGAGAGAGAGAGAGGGGAGGTAGAAAGAAGGGGGGGAGAGAAAGAAAAAAAACAAACCAAGTGGTTTTTTTTTTTTTTTTTTTTTTTTTTTTTTTTTTTTTTTTTTTTTTTTTACAGTTGAAGCATAGGCACTCATAGGTATCAGACTAAGGTATCAATTCAGAACTTTGGCATACAGTTCAGAAAAACAACAGAAGCCAGAGATACAGAAGGAGTGTTGCCTTTACACTGTGAGTGGCTAGAAAATATGGCCATAGATGAGGTGGCTCAGTGGAAGCTGACTGAGGAGAGAAGTAAAGGGAGGGCGATCTAGGTAGTATTGTGTTGATAAGATAGCTGGGAGATGAGATCCATGAAAACTACTGGAAAACAGTAACCAGAAAAGAAGGAAGAAGTGAGTAAATGATTTTTTTCCATCTAAAGAGGAAGGGTATTTTCAAAAGGTGAAGCCTAATTTAAGAAAATAACCAAGATGCATGCAGAGTCATCAACGTTTGGAAGAGGACTTTAATATATATTTTTAAATGAATCGTGGGCAACGTGAAATGAATGGATGAGAGGAAGAATGCACATAAGCTCTTTTTATAGAATAGCTGGGTCAAATGGAATCTCTAGTTCTAGTTCCCTGAGGAATCTCCACACTGATTTCCATAGTGGTTGTACCAGTCTACATTCCCACCAACAGTGGAGAAGGGTTCCTTTTTCTCCACAGCCCCTCCAGCATTTGTTATTGGCTGATTTGTTGATAATAGCATTTGTTTGTGGAGTGAGGTGGAATCTCAGGGTTGTTTTGATTTGCATCTCTTGAAAGACCAGTGGTGTTGAACATTTTTTCGTATGTCTATCTGCTGTTTCTACTTCTTCATCTGAGAAGTGTCTATTCATTTCTGCTGCCCAGTTTTGGATTGGGTCTTTAAATTTGGGGGGGGGTCTGGTTTTTTTGAGTTCTTTATATATTCAAGATGTTAGTCCTTTGTCAGAGGAATAGCTGGCAAAATTTTTTTCCCTCTCTGTGGGTTGTTTCTTCACTTTGTTAGTAGTTTCTTTTGCTGTGTAAAAGCTTTTTAACAAGATCAGGTCCCAGTTGTTTATTCTTTGTGATAGTTCCTGGGCAATTGGGGATTTGTTCATAAAGTCCTTGCCTACACCTATGTCTTCAAGAGTTCGCCCTATTCTATCTTCCAGTAGATTTAGTGTTTCTGTTTTAATATTTAGGTCTTTGATCCACTTTGATTTTAGCTTAGTGCATGGGGAAAGATATGGGTGTAGTTTTAACCTTCGGCATGTGGAAAGCCAGTTTTTCCAGCACCATTTATTAAAGAGACTGTCTTTCTTCCAGTGAGGTTGTTTAGCCCCTTTGTCAAAGATAAGGTGACTTCCCAAAAGAATTAAAATCATTATACCGGAGGGATATATGCACACCCATGTTTATAGCAGCACAGTTTGTAATAGCTAAATTGTGGAAGCAGCCCCAATGTCCATCAACAGCAGAATAGATTAAGAAAATGTGGTATTTTTATACAATGGAGTACTACTCTGCCATAAAAAATGGTAAGCTCAAGATATTCCTAGGTAAATGGATGCATTTTGAGACCATACTCCTAAGTGAAATAAATCAGACACACATGTTAAAATACCGCATAGAGGATGGGCAGTGAGG